>CAJFCO010018328.1:102449-113540 GCA_904066015.1 Synergus gifuensis
TTTATGTGTCAGCAACAGTGAAATTTGTTATACAATGGTAAAATTATCCTATTCTTTTTAGATCTGCCAAGATCTACATTTTATATCGAATTATCTTTATCATCTTTTCAGTGACTTGTTCATTCTTTATTTATATAACACTATATCTTACTTTTTTTAAGTAATACGAATAAATTACATATACTAAGAATATTTTTAATGATGAAAAGTTACTTTCAGTCCTCGAGAATAATTAAATAATCCACGGTAATTAAAAATTTCAAATTCCAGCTCAAATAAAGCAGAATTTACTGCGCCGCCTCGTGGCATGTGGTCAAAATAATCCGTTTAAACGTAGCGGCATTGCCGAATTTAGCCGAATGGTACCGAAAAAAACCGAAGCCACAAATACGTCGATAGCGCCGCTCTATGAACGTGTGGTCCAACTAAATCCTAAAATATCTTTGGCTATACTTTGAAAAATAATAAATAACATAATATATTTTCTGTTAACTGTTGAATTTTCGTTCCCTTGTATTCCAAATGGTCAGGAAAAATAACTGACTTCGATTTAAAATATAAGATAGAGTATTATAACTAAAAATTTAGGAATAAAATTACGAATTTTTTAAGAAAAGTCCGCATTATTTAGTTTCAGATACTCTTTATATATTTGTAATCAAGAATAGAGTAATTTACACATTACTGAAAAGTATCCTGAACATTTAAGAAGGAAAAACAATCCTATTTCACCTTCAATTTCAAAAATATTATTAATTCAATTAAATTGATGGACTTATTTGTTTCAATATTTTTTGAAAACTGCGCGCATGCGCAAAGTTATTTACCACCCTAAAAAAATGAGTTTCTATATGTATGTAGAATGTAGGAAAAAAGTTTGAAAAGTGTGCTTTAAGATTTATTTTTTAACTTTTTTTTTAGAGAAAATGATACTTTTCGTGGATATGCCCATATACATAGCATTCACAGTAGCTGCGAATTGACTGAGAGTCACTGAAGGCTTGACGCTATATTGCTATGTGCGTTTAGTGTGGAATTGCATTATCCATCTAATAATTTGGACATCCACGCATATTGCAAGTAGGTGTACTCGAATTACTGCCTGGGTGTCTTGACACCTAGAACCCCGTGCTTGTTGCGCCCCTGGAATCTAAATAATTCTACATGAGTGTTTTTCAAATTCCATCAGCCTTAACCGCGATAGTGAAAATTTCAACCTTGTGTCGTCAGTTATTGACATTATCGGTTTCTGAAGAGGATTTTATCGTGGTTCCACAATTGGATCATAGGCGCAATGGTGTTCTTTTGCGCGTTCCTTCTCTTTTTATAAAGAACAAAATTTTAGATAATACCAACATTTTTAAAAACTTTTGGATTTAATGTTGATGTAGCTCAGTATGTTTTATTGTATTGCATCTTATACTATTTTGTTCGGTTTTTAAGTTATTTGTTATTTTCAGATGCTCCTGTTGAAGAGAAAGCTCCGAAGCGTTTTTCAATGGCAGTCCTCCAGAAGGGAATTCTATTCTTGGTCATGGGATTGTTCCATTTTCTTTGATTTAATAAATATTTGGAAGCTAAGAGATTGTTATAAGAAACTCGATCCTCCAGTGCCGTGCCTTCATCTTTGCGCCGAGGTGTTGTGGTTATCTGAAGACTGGGATGAGTACACTCGACTTCCGCAATGGTCACCACCGCAATAGTCACCAATTTTCTTCCGCAATACGCATGTGCAGTCGATGTGACATTTCAGGTAGAGAAAATTGGTGACTATTGCGGGGGCAACTGTTTCAGATTTGGTGACTATTGCGGAAGTCGAGTGTAGTTGTGGTATAGTGTAGTATTTACGAATATGTAATAGTGTGTAATTTAGTGATGTATTACATTCGAATCTCCCAATATCGACGAAATCCAGACCAGACGCTTTCCCAATAACGACGAAATTCCTTTTCTCAAATAGCACACTAATTGCGCATGCGTATTGTGTCATACTGCGAAAATATGAAATGTCAAGCGCGTCAAGTGAATGTACGGTTATTTTATTTACAGGATAATTTTTTTAAGAAGATTCCTATTTTAAGAAAATGAATCTAGAGAAAGAAGGAAACTTTGTGAGTAAATGAATTTAATTTAGAATTCTACTAATTTTCATGTAAATAATATCAGATTATAACTTTAATATGTGTGCATTTCGTTTTGATTTCAAATCAACTAATAATTATTTAATAATTAATTATTAATTATTAATTAATAATTAATTATTATTATTGTTTAATAATTATTGATTAATAATTTAATAATTGAGCCGCTGGATTCTATAAGGGCATATAAGATTCACATGGCTGTTTCGTTTAGCCTCTGTTGTCTTTAAAATCGATTTTGAAAATTAAATTTTTTAAATATATGGCTTTGTAGGAAATTTCAGTTATATATTTCAAAAATTTAACTTTCAAAATCGATTTTAAAGACAACAGGCCAAACGGAACGGCCATGTGAATTTTATATGCCCTTATAGAATCCAACGGCTCAATTATAATAAATTATATAAATTTATTAATTTAATAATTATTCAAATCAATTGTTTAATAGTACATTTCGTTTTGCTTTCAAATCAACTGTTTCTTGAATAAACTGAATTGAAAATTTGAGATATTGTTGTTCACATCGATTTTTTTAAAGAATTTTTTAAATTTCATTCAACCATTTTTTATTCGTTTTTGCGGTACATAATTCAATTGTAATTTAGATTGAAAATCATTGTTTAATTTCATCAGGAGAAACGACTACGTCATAGAAAACGACTGACATTGGCGGAAAAATTTCAAGTACTGGAAGATTTTCAAAATGGAATGAAAAACAAGAATCTTGTAGAGAAATATGAGGTGCCCCATTCAACTATTTCAACTATTCTAGCTAACAAAAATAAATTAATGAAGCAAAAGGAAAACATTGAAAAATGCAGCAGGAACAAAAAGTTGAAGAAATATTCACACATTAACGAAGATGCTTTTGAAAAATCTATTTATATGTGGTTCACTCAAAAAAGGGCACTTGGCGAGCCTGTGTCTGGGCCTTTACTTAAAACCATAGCCAAGAATATGCATACGCATTTCCATGGAGAAACAAATTTCTCTCCAAGTGATGGATGGCTCGAAAAATTTAAGAAACGCCATGGAATACGTTGTTTGAGCGTAAAAGGCGAGAAACTTTCCGCAGGAGATGAAGATGCAATTTTTTTTGTACAGAATTGCAGGATTTTGTGGAAAAACAGATATGAACGTGAAAACATTTACAAAGCTGACGAATCATCATTATTTTGGAAGCAAATGCCAAACAAAACTTTTGTAAGTCGTCAAGAAACGGAAGCAGCAGGGCGAAAAGTTCCAAAAGATGGAGTAACCATCCAAGTCTGCTCCAATGCCTCTGGTTCGCACAAGATCCCACTGACCATTATTGGAAAATCACTTCAACCTCGATGCCTGCGTAACATATCCATTCCAGTAATTTACATGTCCCAGAAAAAAAGTTGGATGGATCGAAAAGTCTTCGTTGAGTGGTACAAAAATGTCTTTATTTCATGCGTAAAAGAAAGGAACCCTGATCCAAACGCTAGGTAGGTAATAATTTTATTCTAAAATTATTAATTTAATAACTAATCAATTATTAAATATAATAATGATTATATAATTATTCAATAATTAATTAATTTAATAATCATTTAATTAACAATTTTATTCTAAAATTATTAATTTTTTACAGATTTATACGTATATTGGACAACGCACCTGCTCACCCTTCTAAAGAAGAACTAGATGCTATCGATCCTCAATTTTCTGTTCTTTACTTGCCACCAAATGTCACATCACTCATTCAGCCGATGGACCAAGGCGTTATCTCGTCGTTAAAACGGAGATACAAAAGTTCCTTCCTATTTGAACTGGCGGCTCAAGATTTTGAGAAAGAAGAAAGCGTGGTGAATTTTGTAAAAAAGTGGACTCTCAAAGATTGTTGCTACTTATTGGACAATGCATGGGGCGACGTATCGAACAATACATTAAAAAATGCGTGGAATTATCTGCTGCCGCCTCAACTCGCTGGTCCAGTAGAACAATTATCCTCCACAAGGTTTCCTAAATTGATGAACCTCATTCCTGGCTGTGATATATTGACTCTAAATGAAGTCGAAAATTGGGTTGAGAGTGATGGACTTGAACCGCCCTGGAAACCTTTCAGCTTACAAAGAATAGCTAAAATGGCAGAAAGCTCAAATGAGGACAGTTTGATTGACGATTCTGAAGAAGAATGATGATGATGATGATGATGATGATGATGATGATGATGATGATGGTGGTGGTGGTGGTGGTGGTGGTGTTGGTGGTGGTGGTGGTGACATCAGTCAGAACCTTGAAGAAAAACCAACAGAACATTTCCCCTCAATTGATGAATTTTTGAAGTGGGCGATACGCTTTCGTCAGTGGAGTCGAAGAAACAACGAAAACTCCCTTGCGAAAAGTTGCGATGTTATAAAAGAGCGTTTATTATGTTTAAAACACAAGGATATGTAATGTATAATTATAATTAATAATTTAAATAAATATCGTTAATTGGTTTTCCAAAACAATAACCAATAAAAAAACACCTATGTAGTTTCATTTAACAACACAACTCTTTAAACTTGAATCAGTGAAATTTCACTGATTACCAGTCAAATTCCACTGATTTTCAGTGACTCTTTTCTCACGATTTTAATTAGTAAAAAATCTACTGAAAATCAGTGAAAAGTCACTGAAATTTTAAGTAGTTTAGTAAGGATTACTGAAAATTTCAGTGACTTTCGACTGATTCTCAGTGCATTTTCACTGAGTAAAATCTTGAAAAAAGAGTCACTGAAAATCAGTGGAATTTGACTGATTAAATTTTAGAGAGAATGTCAATATCTACTTGTTTGCTATTCGCGTGCAGTTTAAAATGCTAAAAAATTTTGTTTTTATTGTTTATTATTAATAATGGCATTTCAACTTATAAAAATATCCAATAAATCGAAATTAATAAATTTTCATGAAAATAAAAATTAATTAAATACATATTCAAGTGAGCACCGAAGGATATTCTTTATTTCCAGAATATGCATTTAATTAATTTTTATTTTTATCGAGATTAATTAATTTCGATCTAATGGACATTTTTATCAATTGAAATTCCATTATTTATAATAAAGAAGAAAATAATATTTTTAAGCGTTTTAAATTGCGTGCGAATAGCAACCAATTAGATTCCGAGCGCGCAACTCATGCGCAGTGTATCCAGTGATATTTGAGGTAACTGCAGGTCGTTAATGAGAAAGGAATGCGGTCGATATTGGGAGATTGTCGATATTGGGAAGGTCGATATTGGGAGATTCGAGTGTAAATTTGCTTCCTCATAGAGGAAGCATTTACACTCGAGTCTTTCAAATGTCAACTTCTCAAATCTCAAGTGCTCCCAAATGTCAAGTCAAGTTTCTCTCAAATGTCAAGTTCGTATTTCTCAAATCCCACTTGATAACTACTGCGCACGATTTGCGTTCGATATCTGATTGGTTGCTATTCGCGCGCAATTTAAAATGCTAAAAAATATTATATTATACGCAATACGCATGCGCAATTGATGTGACTATAGAGGATTAAGAATTCCTTGACATTTGGGAGAACTTCTGGCAAAAATTTCTTGACATTTGGAAGACTCGAGTGTGGAAATGAAGATTTTCAAAATTAAAAATAATCATAATTTTCTTAAAATTCAATAAAATTCATTAATCATACAGGTCGATCGATTCGTCTCGACGAGAGGAATCTTTCTTTCCTGTACATAAGCTTTGAATTTTCATTATTTGAGAAGTTATAGTAGAAAAATCAATTTTACAAAAATTCAAAATCTACATAAAAATTTTAAAATTCAATATTTTGAAAAATCCTTTAGCACGTTTTGAGATACTGGTGGTGCTAATATACCCTACAAATTTCATCAATTTATCTAAAACTGTCTTTAAGTTAATAGGGCGAGAAAAAATGGCGACACCCATACACACATCCACACACACACAAATACATCCGGACAATTAATTAGAATGTTGTATTAGGCATTTATCACGTGAGGAAAGTTTAATTAAACGATTTTAAAAATATTAGAAAATGTATCGAAAACAAAGCTTCCTCTATGAGGAAATAATATGGGCGTATTTACTCAACAATCTTCTTTCTTTTGATTGACGTTGTCGGAGTGCTTATCTTCTTGTAGACGTGATTCACAGCTCTCTAAATCTGAATCAGCGGAAATTCCGCTGTTTCCATCAGTGAAAACATTTTTCACTGAAAAATCAGCGAACTTCGCTGATTCACAGCGACGTGTGCTGTGCGCGCAGGGAGCAAACTTCGAGATCACTCATCACTGACGCCGCATCGTGTACTATGTGCATCTATTACAGAAAAATTCTGAGTTGCATTTTGTATAGCAGCATTGTAGTGTCGAATTTTTTTGTGTATATTGAGTGCATTGTAAACTTTCTAATAAGAAGGTAAATAAGCAACCTTATTTGAATATTTTCGGACTCTTAGGCATCACTTTTCTTTATGATGGGAGAAAACTTTGAGGTTTTGGAGAAACTTTGAGGTTTGGTTTGAGGAGAAAAAAACTTTTAAACTTTTATTAATATTTCTCTTTTTCTTCTTTTTGTATCTTGTTTATGTTTGTACTTTTTTTTATTATAGACTTTTTAATTTAAGTAATCTCATTTTCGTGTTAACAGAAAATGAGTTACACCGCTTTAGCTAAAGAGACTGAATTGGACCTATACGCCAAGCTACGAATGTTTGGCATACCTGGCGAAACATTGTTAATTCTACAAGGTATTTGTTCTTCTTTTAATTTAGAATTTTATAATTTATAAAATAGTTTGGTAATGTATTTAATTTTAAGAAATTGAAATTTTCTTGTGAAATATTGCAACATAACCTAAAAAATTTCAATCCCATTGAGAAAAGTCTAAATTCATTTATGTGAATTCACTTAAGTCTTAATTCTTAATTCTAATTAACTTAAGTCTTTATTCACTTAAGTCCAAAGCATTCGTTGCACCCAGAAAACAGTTTCATTGAATCAAAGAAACTGTAGTATTGATATACGGCGAAAGAAATATTTCGTCGATTCTAAGAAAGTTTCTTTGATTCGAAGAAACTGTTTCTTTAAATTAAAATAATTCAAAATAATTTTCTTTGAATCAAACAAAATTATTTTAAAAGAAAGTTTTCTTTAATATAAAGAAATTTTTACTTTGAATTATTAAAAAAAAAGTTTTGAATTAAAACAAGTTTTTTCTGATTATGCCAAAAATCGCATTTATTTTCAGAAATCGTTTCTTAAATCTATTTCAAATGGAGCAGGTGAATTGTTTTATGTGTCAGGAGCTCGTTGATAATGGTTTAGATGGCCTTTGTTTTCACTTTATTAATAACCATGGATTAACCGTCAATCGAGGTGTAGGTAACAGAGGGTTTGTTTGTGGTCAAGTCAATTGTCATAGGAGATTCACTCATTTCTATTCGCTCAGAAAGCATTATAGGGATAGTCATACTGTTGAGAGACGAGATGAACCTCAACAACCTGAACAACCTGAACAACCTCAACCAGTTCCTGCCTTTTTAAATTTTCAAAATTATGAGTTCAACGACAATAATCCAAACATGGAAGATAATCCCCATGGTCAAAATGTGGATTTAGATAATCCAGTACATCGAATAGATAACAGAGTCGACAATGACATTAAGTCCGAATTACAAACTATAATCACTCGGATGATTGCAAGACTTCACTGTAATGGATCGATGACCGGAAGTATGATGACCTCCGTACTAGATGAATTTGAACAATATTCATTTTGCATGTACGAATTATTAAAACGAAAAATCTCGAATCATTTGAGAGATCGACAATTGATAGACGAGGATAGCATACAAGAATTGCTCAAGGTTTTTGATTTTGAAAATCCCTTTAACGGAATACGAACTTTGGATGAACAGATCGATGCTCTTCGAAGCAAATGTGGATATATCGACGCCGAAGAGATACCCCTTGGCTATCGTATTGATAGTACTCTTGATAGTGCGACTTGTACTTATATTCCAACTATGGTAATGGAAACATTTCAATATGTGCCTATTATTAAGGTATTAAGTCTAGTTTTGTCGAACGATAATATCCTAGAAGCTATTCTGAGGGAAGAAAAATCTCCGGATGGAATGAAAGCGTTCTTCATTGATGGACAACATTTCAAATTTCATCCGTTATTTTTACGATTTCCCCATGCCATAAGAATCAAACTATATTATGATGAGCTCGAAATTGTTAATCCATTGGGATCGAAAACAGGAGTTCATAAATTGGGAATTTTCTACTACGTCATTGATAATTTGCCTAGACACATGAACTCTGAGCTCAGCGATATCCATGTTCTCCTCCTTTGCTGTGATGGAGATGTTAAGAAGTATGGATTCAAAACCATACTTGCTCCATTTTTAAATGATCTTCAAAAATTAGAAAGCGATGAAGGTGTTACAATACAAATTGGTGACGAGGAATTCGTGTTAAGAGCATCCATATCTGCATTTTGTGGTGACGGACTCGCTGTACACCAGGTGTATAATCTTCTCGGTCCATCTGCAAACAATTTCTGTCGGATGTGCATGTTCTCCAGAGTAGATCTACATTCTGGTTCTATTGAAGCAGCTGAAGAAAGAACCGAACATCTTTATCAACAACATCTTGCTCTCTTAGAGCAAACGAACTTTTCAGTAGAATCATTGACACAAACAGGTGTAAAAGGGGATTGCTGTTTAAACGAATCGCAATACTTCCATATCTCTCGAAATAAAGTTTTCGATATCTTCCATGACATCTTGCAGGGCGTTGGTCCTATGGTGCTGAAATTGGTATTGAATAATTTTGTCTTGGTGCAGAGAAAATTCGACATTGAGTTCTTTAATGGGAAAATATTTTCATTTAATTATGGTTACGTTGAGAAAAAAAATAAACCTTCGCCAAATTTTACGAATGCAATGCTTAGAAAAAAACAGCATTCACTAAGTCAGAAAGGTATGCAGATGTGGCTTTTGCTACGTGTATTTCCTTTTCTGGTTTCTGGAAAAGTTGATCCTAAAGATGAATACCTGGGGCTTGTTCTGTACTTACTCAGAATCATGGAATTAGTTTTCGCTCCAAAGATAACGGAATCATTGATTCCCTATCTGAGAGCTCTTGTCAAGGATTTTTTTATGGCATTTAAGAGATTGTTTCCCGATGTGAATCCTATAAATAAATTTCATTACCTAGATCATTATGCTGATTGCATTTTGTGGTCTGGCCCGATGTCTCTTTATAATTGCGTTCGATTCGAAGGGAAGCACTCTGAAATTAAATTGCGTGCTCAGAATGTGCACAATTTTAAAAATCCACCAAAGACACTTATACGTGTTTCACAGTGCACTCAGAGCTCAAAGTGGGGTGCAAAAGATGTAAAATTACACAGATTACAAGTGTTATCTGGTTACACAGATAAGGATAATTTTTACATTTTTCTGTAATATATCATTCCAAAAGAGTGATACAATGTTTATTATCTCTGACCATTTTTATCGTTCATCCAGATTTAGTGAAAAACATCACCTTAAGCAGAGAGGATCTGTATGGTCTCGGATATGTTGACACTGATGAGATTTTCTGTTCTTCATCTGTCCGAGTGAATGGCACAGAATATCGTACAGGGTTGTATGTGTGCCTTGAAGTTGAAAATACTCGACAGGACAATTTGCCTCTTTTTGGTCACATAAAAGAGATCATTGTTTTACGAGAAACAGAAGTTTTCTTAAAAATTTCTGTTTGCTTATCCTGTTTCTTTGACACAAACTTGAATGCTTATTGCATTGAAGCTGATGATAATAACAGTCCTCGACGTTTCACTCAAGTATTCGATCTAGCTCATTTTAAACCACTATGTTGCTGGAGTAAACCATCCTCAGATGATATGTACATTAGTCTCCGCCACATTTTTCTGTAATATATCATTCCAAAAGAGTGATACAATGTTTATTATCTCTGACCATTTTTATCGTTCATCCAGACCTTTCCAAAACTGGAATGATTCGTATAATTGTAAGTTGAAAGAATTTTTAAAGTGAATTTAGACTTTTTTCTTATTGTTGTCTCTTTTGTTTCATTGCGCTCCTAAACTAATTTTTCATAATTATTTTCATACATTTTATTATTAAATTTTTATTTATAATTTTGTTACTTTTTTCAGATCAAGGTATAGATGACGTTTCTTTTTATGAATTAACTGAAGAGGATCCACAAGAGATGAAAATTAAAATCGGGCCTCGAAAAATAATTTTAAAAATGATAAAAGAAAGAAAGGCAGAACTTCAAGTAAATATACATAAAATTGCTGTTGGAAAGAGTTAAATTATATTTGGACTAATAATTTATCTGATATTGTTTTCTTTTCACTTTCGTAGAATAGTGTAATTGCAGAATTTACACTAGATACGAATGGATGCCTGACTAATGTTCCAGAAACCGTGCAGGCTAAAGAACAAAATAGGAATGAAATTCCGCCTACAAGTAACAGTAATATTGAGAAGGCAACTCCACCAGAAAATAAATTTTCGGTAAGATATATTTACAAAAATTAATCTATGTATCAGGGTGACAGCTAGATTGAAAAATTTTTTAAATGACTAGTAATTGATTGAGAATATGAAAAAATCGGTCAATTCTTTCGAAAGTTATCGTGCTCACAAAATAAAATCTACAGACAGACAGACGAACGGACAGAGACAGAGACACATTGGTAAAAACATGTTTTTCGAGTTCAGGGGGTCATAAAACGTGGACATTTGACAAAAAATGGGGAGGTCAAATTTTACACAAAACTAATACATTCTCTGATAAGAATGTAATAGTTAATTTTATTTGTTATCAAAGCTTTCTGAATTTGTGATAATATAATTAATATATAATTATTTATTAATATATTAATTATATTATTATTAGAATAATATA
>CAJFCO010018329.1:0-47871 GCA_904066015.1 Synergus gifuensis
TTTTCAACTATAACTTCTCTAATATTCAAAATTCGAATCTGACGTAAGGAAAATAAAGGTTCCTTGCGTCGAAACGAATCGTTTGACCTATGAGATTAATGCATTTCATTGAAAAATCAGAAAATTGTGCTTTATTGTAATTTTTGAAAATGAATTTTTCGAATATAACTTCTCAAATAATCAAAATTTAATGTTGATGTAAAGAATAATTAATGCTTCCTTTATGAGGAAACAAATCATATTTGCTTACAGGAAGCGAAGTTCTCATTGAATGAGCACAAAAGTTGATACAACTTCACAGCTAGTTAATTTTGAACTCCTCGTCCGAACTAGAGTCTGTTTCACTTTCTGTTTGTATTTCAGGGGTGTTGGATGAACCAGCAGCAACCAAAATCTGCCGATTTTGGTTGCAGCACCGCCACGTCGAAAAATACATTAGACTTTTCAACAAATTTTTGAACGACCCTTTTTAACCCGCTACTTTCTTTCCTAGACTTATTTTGTTGTGACTTAAGGAGGTTCTGGTGTTCTTTATGAAAAGAAACAATGCTATCAGCAATTATTTTTTGGCCCGCAGCTGGTATTGATGCCTTTTCATACAAGGTCAAAACCTGAGTTGCAACAATTTTAGCTCCGTTCAGGAAAGGGGTTTTGGGTGAAAGTTCTTTCACATGCGTGTTATTGAACTTTTTTTCAAAACAGGCCAGAAGGACATCCTTCAACGTCGGCAGATGATTCTCCGGCAAACTCCGTGGGGTGCTAAGTATAGTGCAGGTAAAAGAAGATCGTGTGGGTGGCATTATGCTGGCCAGAATCCACAGACTAGGGAAAACCTTCAACCAAATCTAGAAGAAATAGACTAGTGTGTTGGGAATCAACGATGAAGTGAGACAAGTAGGAAAAATTTTAAACGAGTCGAGATGAGGCGCACGCGCCAGTCAAAACAACGAAGTTAGTGTAGGAACAGGACGGCCGACGGGTGACGCGCAGTAGCGGCGAAGGGGATGGGATGCAGCGACCCAGGGGTTCGGTACATCCCCACCCCATCTCCACAACACTATTTCTTATTCCCTAACTCGTTGCGGCGCTTACCTAGATATATGCCGTATTTGCTACAATTCACTAAAATTGCACATTTTCCACGATTTTTATAACTGATTTTCGGGCCATAAATGAAAATCCCTCTTTGACTAATCGCTTTCATGGTGTGTCGTGACATATTTTATAACCCCTCGAGCTCAAATATTACCATACCGACCTTTGGGTCGCCGTGCAAAGTTATGAGCAAATTTACATGTTTTCATGAAAATTTCAAAATTTCGAGGGTGCTAAGGGATAGTGAATATTATCCGATTGGATTGAAACTTTTTGTACTCTCATTTGGCATGGTTTTACAACTTTTCCGCACCCCCATCATCCAAAACATGAAAAAGTGGATTTTTGATACACTCTAATGGCCGACTCCTTGAAGACAATGTCGTTGTAGGGTTGTATGAAGCTTTGAATGCCTACGATGAACTCGATATCACCTGAAAATGATTTTTCTGGCTCGATTTGGCCTTTTTATACCCTACCATTCAATATTACCCCCACCACTTAATTTTATACATATCATATAATAATGAAAATTGATTCTGATCAAAGTTTAAGTTGAAATCACCATACAGGTAATATTGAGAATTTAAAAAGAGTTTAACGTTTGTAATGTTATAGTGGTCAAATAATTTGGCATATCTTTTCAGCTGACGATCAAGCAAAGGAAGAAGTTCATTAAAAAATAAACGAAGAAAGAATTATTTGCCCCAATTTATGATGGTGCCAGAAAATCAAAAGCCTGACTACATTTATTTGGATGATTCTAATGAGCTAGTTGATCGTCTTCGTCTGCTCATGGCATCTCAATCAGCAGGAAATCCGAGTCATAATAATGAAATAATGTTCATTATTGAGGAATTGCGTGAAGGTGAAATCATATATTAAGAGAGTACAACAGATTATAATTTCAGTATCAAAATGAGCATTGACGTGTTTGGACGTTCATTGAAATGAGTTCATTGAAATGGACCTGCTGGTGTTGGTTTTAATATTACCTCTAAAGGTCATTTCGACATCATTAAGAAAAGACTTTGTAACGTTGAAGACGCTGAAGAGCAATAAGACGCAGTTAATTTAAGACTTGTACAGTAGGGTGGACCAAAAACATTTTCTTTTTTCTACAGAGTTTCCATCCCCCCAATTCGTTTCTAAATCCGAAAAAAGAAATGTCATATTTTTTTTAATTTTGATTTTAACACGTGCCTATTTTGACTTGAAGTTTCGCATGTAAATTGTATGGGAAAAATCACTTTTTGGAGTTTTTGGAATAATTTTTCAGAGTTTAGGAAAATGTTATGGGAAAGTATAGAGGCTTATTGAGGACTATCCAACATAGAATTTCATGTACTACACATATGAGTTTGACACCCCTAACATAGCCCCATCGTGCCTTGAAAACTACCCTTAAAACGAAAATTGTCAATTATTCATAAAATCGACATTGTGAGTGCTTTATTCTCGTTCTTTGAAAATAAAAATTATTTCCATGAATCTAGTGGAATATTTTGGAGATAAATTTAGTGGAATGGGGATAAATTTCTGATGCGTCGATAATGGTAGGATCGCCAGGTAGCTTAACAACTACCAAAATTTTGGGAAATTACCTTTTCCAAGGTTTCAAAGCGCTGATAAGCACCTCTACTGGAAAATGATAAGGATATAAAAATAATATAATTATCTCCCAATTAGAATGGAACACAAAGTTTATTTATTTGCTTTGATAATCTTCACACACTGATAATCCGCCACACTGAACCACTTTTTTACAGTCACACCCTTTTCAACGAGACAAATCGCCTAGCGACGATTCCGCATTAATTATTAATGGCAAACAAAGATTATTGCCTTTGCAAACCAACGAAACTGGCATTACGGCCCACAAAAATCGCGGTTTTACTCGCGGTAAAAGTAAAAGCTTCTACCGGACAAGACGATACAAACGAGACGTCGAGAGGCGTTTTCAGAAGCACGGACAGAACGAGAGAGGGAGATTTGCAGGTTTGTAGCCAGGAGAAACCCCTCCTAGAGTCACACACATCCTTCCTTAGTAGCGTAATTAGTGGAATCAAGACGGAACTATTTTGATTGTCCGACGAAATGGATAAATCGTAGATTTACATTGCCGACGGTCGCAAACTTAATTCAGAATAAATATCTTATGCCAATCCTTAACATAACTCCCCGCATTGAACCTTCTGGTTCAAGCCTCGAAATATGCTTCTTAAATTACAAGTAAGTTTGAACTTCCTCCTCCGAATGTCTTACAGGCAGTATAGCTAATTTAGAAATCGGTTCGCACTCCCGAGGAAGTGCGAACAACTACTCGCACAAGACTATCGGGTTCTTTCTTTACTTCCATAATCCTACCTAAAGCCCACTTAGTCGGAGGCAAAGCCTCTTGTTTCACCAATATAAGTTGACCCTCACACAAATTTTCCTTTCGGAAGCGCCATTTATTTCGCTGTTGTGGAGACAGAATGTAGTCTTTTGACCAGACCTTCCAGAATGACTCGTGAAGTTGCTATCAAAGCTGCCACCGGGATAAGCGATTTTCCTTTACATTAAGTAATGAATTTTCCGGTATAGCAGTCAATTCGCTAACGATCAAAAAATGGCCCGGTGACAGCACCCGCAAGTTCTCCGGGTCATCCGACAGTGGAGTCAATGGTCGAGAATTGATACACATCTCAATCTGACAATTCAAAGTAGTTAATTCTTCGAAGGTAGGATAGTGACTCCCCAAAATTCGTCGTAAATGGTGTTTTACACTTCTAACACCAGAGTCCCAGAGACCCCCAAAATGCGCAGCTGCAGGCGAAATATATTTCCAGCGAATCTCGTCTTTTACTAAATAAGACTGAACTTGTGAACCTCTGACCACTCGGGAAAACGTCTGAGTTATTTCGCGATCTGCACCCTTAAAATTAAATTTGTGCCATTAAAAATTAATGCGGAATCGTCGCTAGGCGATTAGCCATTTGTCTCGTCGAAAAGAATGTGACTGTAAAATAGTGGTTCAGTGTGGCGGATTATCAGTTTGTGAAGATTATCAAAGCAAATAAATAAGCTTAGTGTTCAATTTTAATTGGGAGATAATTATATTATTTTTCAATTCTCATCATTTTCCAGTAGAGGTGCTTATCAGCGCTTAGGAACCTGGGAAAAGTTAATTTCCAAAAATTTTGGTAGTTGTTAAACTACCTGGCGATCCTACTATTATCGATGCATCATGAATTTATCTCCTTTAACATTTTTTGGCGATCCTGCCAGGATCTACTGGAAAATTGTGAAAATTTAAAAATGGCGTCATTTGGCGACGTCTCTTCTTTTTTCTCCAAGCAGTGAGTTCGGAAGCCATTTTGAGCTTCAATGCCCAATGCGCAACTATTGACGCGCATTTTTTGAAAACTCTGCATACTGAAGAACCGCATTGTGGAACTTTGTAACTTTGTGAACCCTTTGGAACGTAAAATTCGTGAGCCTTTGGTTTTGTGAGTTGTGACTTTCTTGTGAGTTTAAGAGGTTTTCGAGTAATAATGATGGAGCAATCAGTGCCTCCTTCCTTGAATTTTGATCAGCTGCTTAGACAGCAGAATCGCTTGTTTGATACGTTGAAGCTACATTGTAAATCCGCATTAAAGATCTGTGGTGACCAACTCACCGTGGCCGCATTGGAGAATCGACTTTGATTCATATCAAACATATGGCAATTATGTGTCGTCACCGATTCCCAACTACAACTTCTAAACTCGGATCCAGAAGGAGAACACTATACGCAGCGCTCCTTCGAGGTGGCTGAGGATTATTTTCCGAAAAATAATGAAGAAATTTTGCGGCGGATTTCGGAACTGCAAAAGCAAAATACGATCGCATCAGCGCCTCCGGAAAATGCACCAACGTCTTCACCTGCTGTTCCAGTTCAACATCGAGCATCTGCATCGCTGCCGAAAATCATCATTCCGAAATTCTCTGGTAATGTAACAGATTGAGCAACTTTTAGGGATTATTTTGTATCTATAGTAATTAACAACAACTCAATTGATAATTTGTAAAAATTTCATTATTTAAAATCTTCGTTAGAGGGCGAAGCCTCGTCTTTGCTAAAAAATGTTCCATTAATTGAAAGTCATTTTGCATCGGCATGGGATCGTCTAAAAGACAGATTCGAAAACCCTCGCGAGTTTACTCAAGCGGAATTAAAATTATCATTTGCTATTCCGTCCATGAAAGATAGATCGGCGTCATCTTTATAAGCTATTCGAAATAAAAGAATTGCGGCGTTAGAAAATCTAGGACGTTTTCCTAAATTGACAGAGGTTCCAGCAAATAATCTTGTAGATGGAGTTAGTGACATACTGGTCTATTTTATTTCGCAAAAACTTGATTCAACTACAAGATTAGCTTGGGAGTTACAATTAGGGAATACAAACGAATTTCCGCCTTTTTCAATACTACCAAAATTTATTGATTCTCGGATAAGAGCTTTAGAAGCAGTAAAGCGAGACGACGAAAGCAAACGTAAAATTGAAGTAGCATGATCTCGTCGCATCCAGTAAAAATAGTTGCCCTCTGCAATTTAGCACATAGATTATTTGTTTCTATGGAGTTTAAAAGGAAAACACCAGCGCAACGCTTGGAATTTGTTATAATGAAACGAATTTGTTTTAATTGTTTAAGTGTTGGTCACTCTGTAGTTAAATGTCCGAGTTCATTTTCATGTTCACAATGTGGATCAAAGCATCACACACTCTTACATTTAAATCGGGTTCAAAAACAAGTAGAATCAAAGTCTGAAAAGGAGGAGATCGAGACTCTTAATGCCTCAGCGCATCAAACAGACTCTTCCCGAATTTCGAAGCTGTTACATACAGCTCCTACACTCGTTGAACCTTAACGGGTGCCTCTTGCAACTGCTCAAGTTATTATAATCTCAGAATCGGGAAGTTCGGTGAAGGTTCGTGCTTTGTTGGATCAAAGATCCACGTGGACGATTGTAACAAGTGAACTGGTTAATTTTTTGAGGATACGTACTACGCACTTGAAATATGTTGAGTTACTGGGCTTTGGAGGCGTCTCAGCTGGCGCATCAAGTGGTATAGTGCCTATCATAATTCAATCCCGTTTTGGTCAGGGGCCGGCATTCTCAACAAATGCTTTGGTCATGGACCACTTAACTGATTATGTGCCAACAATTCCTTCCTGTGTTTTACAGGAACCACATTTGCAGGGTTTGGATTATGCTGATGACAACATTCAGGGTCCTGGGCGGACTCATATTATCAGTTGTTGATGACCTTTATGGCTCAGTATTGCGGAATGGTTCGAGGAAGGGTCCTTCAAATTATTCTGCAGCGCAAAACACTGCCTTTGGTTGGATTCTCTCAGGAAGAAAAGTTGATTGATGTTCTAATACAAAGGCTCCTTATAACACAATTGTGCATCATTGTCTCTCAACAAATGATTTGAATAAATCTATTCAAAGGTTTTGGGAAGTTGAGGAACTTCCTCATACTTCGTATCTTACTCAATTGGAGCAAGAATGCGAAGCGAATTTTTTCGAATCATATTCACGTATGGAGGATGGCCGCTATGTTGTACGACTGCCATTTAAATCGGGCCCTCCGATTAACATTGGAAACTCACTAAGGTCGGCTGAAAAGTCTTTGTCTTCCTTGTCGAGGAGATTTGTTCGTTCTCCTGAGCTCTTTAAAATGTATAACAATTTTTTAATTGATTATGAAAAAAAAATCATATGACGCGACTTTTGGAAAAGCTTTGTGAAAAATCACAAGTCGATTATTTGCCTCATCACCCAATTCTGCGAGAATCTAGTTCCACTACAAAACTTCGCGTGGTTTTTAATGCGACTGCTAAGACATCAAACTTTACGAGTCTTAACGATCACATGCATATCGATCCTAAATTACAAATGGGGATTTCTGATGTTTTGTTGCAGTGGCGAATGTTTCGATATGTCTATATTGCTGACATCGCTCAAATGTATCGACAGATTTTGATTCATGAAGCGGATCGGGATTATCAGAGAATCTTGTGGTTTCCGCACCCTGGTTCAGATCCAGTAGCTTTTCGATTAAATACCGTTACTTACGGTACGACATCAGCGCCATATTTGGCTTTGCGAGTGATGAAGCAATTGGTAAAGGATATAATCGGGTTAGGATTATTCCAAGGAATGGAGGGATAGAATCAGGCCGTGAGGGTAAATGACGAGAAACACCATTTAAATAACAGAGTGTAATTTATTACAAACTTACATGGGCACGAAGTGCAAATCGTATGGGTTAGATCGGCGAACAAACATCCTCGAACCCTCGGAGTCGGGTCGACCGGCAGTGTCGGTGAAGTGGGTGGCGAGTTGGGCCATCTCCGCACAAATCGGCTGTGACGTTGTAGATTTCATACGTCACAAAAACTTCAATTTTTTAATATATTTTAGTGAGAACTTCTGTGCTCTCATTAAGAGCAAATTTGGCACTCCTACTTGCTATCAAATTTTCTATTTTACTTTTAATTTCTTATGAGCTTGTTATTTTTTTTTAAATTTTGTTTATTTTATTCTTTAAGATTTTTTAGGGCTGATTTTATTTTATTTTTATTTTATTTTTTTTTATCATGTACATTTCTGAGCTCTACGGTCTTGAGTAAAAGATTATAGAAGCTGCATCCACCTACACTATCAGTTGACTCAGTTTCATCCTCCGCAACACCATACAACCTTCAAGAGTTCTTTACAAACGCTACCGTTTCTTGGGTCTTTGTGTCGTCATATCTCTCTCCACCATCCCTCTTAACGTCCAAGACAGAACTGTCAATTCTGTCAACAGTGGACAGATGGATTGGTGTTGGTCTTCCTTAAATCTAGGCACATCCCTGGCAAGGATAGACCGAGGCGATTACCTTGGAATTCTACTTGAGAATAGGTAATCTCACCTAATTATCTTACTTATCGATTATCTTATTTGTCTATGAATAGACTTTTTCTGGCTTTTAATGCCATTTTTTTTTTCTTTTCTGTTGTCTGGAGCATCGAAGGATCCAATTTTCACATGAGTTTGAAGCAAGGGTTCCTTCATCTCTATCTAGTACCTGAAAAAGCATAGGAGGTTCTCTTATCTCATTCCCTCTCATGTGAAGGAATTTGGGATCTCTCTATCTTTCAACGACGCCCGATAAAGAATTATGAAGAAGAAGGAAGGACGCAGGATGAACGAATCAGAAGAGGACCTCGTTAGCTATCTCTCTCTTGACCATGAGCATATATGGAAATTAGGTGTACGCGCATCAGCCCTTTCCCCCAATTTTGTAATTCCTAATTCCTTCCAAGTTAGCGAACTTGCGTGCGAACTGGACTCGCTCTCTTTCGATCTGTACGCCAGCGTGTCAGCACGAAGCTCTCAGTTTTATTTTAAAGTGTCGATTGCCAGTTTTTTTTGTCTTTCATCGATTTTCTTCGAGATTTAACTGTTTTGAAGGTACGAATCAGTTTTAAAGTGTTTAGCCAAGAATTCTATAGTTTATTTTAATTTTATCTTTCCCTTTTTTTTTACAATTTTATTCATTTTTGCATAGACTCCTTGGCTAAATTATACTATTTAATATTCCACTGATAATTTTTATATGAATTGATCCTGTAACTTTTTTGTTATGTTCAACATGTGTGCTTAATTTATTTATAGTCCAGAGTGCCGAATGCCTAAAATAATCATATGTAGTTTATATCTTATTTAAAATGTTTTCCCTTTTTTTTATATGTAATATTTGAGACCCTCCCCTAATTTTATCTAATCGAAACCCCTTTTTGTAAAGATTTTGAGACCCTTTTTGACTTATAAGTCATAATGAAAATTCTCCCTTTTATTGTAATAATTGAAACCCTTCCCTTTCATTGTTAATTTGATTGTTAATGTAATTTTTGGTATATTTCTTTATTATAAGAGGCTTTATTTTATATTATATTTATCATATGTCCGGTTTAAATTTTTATATATTGTTATTATTTTCTATTGAAATTATCTTTTCTTATAAAATTCTTTTATTATGTTGTTTTAAAAATATTTTTAAATAATAAACTTTGTTAATTATCGTTCTATTTTAACTCGAGCTTTCTGATTTGACGAACCACCCCTCTCTACCATGAATTGTTTAAGACTGAGCTAATCTATTTGTTATTTTTTTGGTTTTATCTTATTTTATAATTTATTTAATTAAGTTGACGAAAACTTGCGAAATTATCTTATCTTTATCTCGTTATCTTTATCTTTGTATCTTTTATCTCGATGTGTTCGCAAATTTATAGTTAAATTAATTAATTTTATTCTAAGTATAAAAGGATTGGCGCCCAAATATTTATCTTAATATGTTTCTCTCGCTTTGTCTAAATTTCATTTTATTTAAATTAATTCAAGTCTATTTCAAATTATGTAAATTTGTTGTCTCTATTTCGTGTGTTGCTTCAGAGACTTTTAATTATATTAAAAAAGCAACATCACAAATAGCGCCCGCGCCCAACGTGGGTTAGAAAATCAAAAATTAGTCTCTGAAAATCATAAAGCTCATTTTCTATATTTCAAAATGTTTGAGTTCGAATTTAATTTATTATTTAAATATTCTAGAAACATCAAGAAATACCGTTATTTCTTCAATCCTAAATTATAAATAGAAATCTCTGTGATTATATTTATGGCTGGCATTCTGGACTGTTATTTACAAGAACACTTGTGTTTACATCATTTACCTATTTTCGCTTGGACAGAATAATATTCTTTGTATTTCTTATCTTTTTCTCTTCCTTATCTCTTTCTCAAGTTCTGCTTGAAATATCGCTTCGAATCTTGTCATTTCTCATCGCTTAAAATTTTATCATTTATCCCCACATTCAAATAAAATTTAAATCGATAATACATTCGAGACTTGAAAATGGACGGGGAAAAACCACAAACTTCGTGGATTTATCGGTTAAATAAGGGACAAATTATGTCCGAATTACAGAAACGAAATCTTTCAATTTCTGGAAATTTTGACGAGTTACGCGAAAGACTCGTAAAAGCTGTGAAAATGAGTCAAGAGATTTTGGATCCTTTTAGACCGACTCATACTCTCCCTCGAGAAAATTTAAACCTGCTAGAAGAAAATGTTTCTAATCACTCCAATCATTCAGGTTCTAATAAGTCTCTGCATGATGAAACAATAGACAAACCTGTTTTAATAGAAATGACTTGCCAAACCGACTTATCATTTTCGTATTTCGAAATGATTGAAGACCTTTTGAAGGACAAGGAAACGGGAACCGATAAACATGCGATTGATAACGGTCGACCCTGTAAGGAACGTTACGATAAACAAGAAGACGAAACATTGTTTACTAATCGTCAATCAGAAATGAGTACACACGGTAGAAATCCTGAAATTAATGAAAGTCAACGTAATCGACGAAGCGATTACGGTCTTAGTAGAGACCCTACCTTTGACCCCTTAGACTTTACTTAACGCACGTGGTTCGAGCACACAATACCCCTCGCGTGGCCCCTTTACCCCTAGAGAACTCTCCTCTTCTCGTCATACACATCTTGCTCACGACGATACGTATCGTATACACCCCACTCACGATGCTGTGTACCCCTCTCGCCATACGCACCCCACCTATGACGACACGTATCCCTCTCGTCGCTCGCATGTGGTTTTCCATGATACACATCCCTCTTATCACTTTACAGCGAGAGAAGTAGAGCCCCCTCTCTCTCACGATGTAGGTTCACGCAGCGATCCTTATTTCTCTCGTCGCTCACAGCTAGCCTACGAAGACTCTCCTCCTCCCTCCCGCTCCCGTCGAGTCAGAGATAATTCTCCACCCTTTAATACTTCGCGCGCTTATGACATGTTGCGCAAAATGAATATTAAATATTCTGGCGCTCGCAGCGAAGATCCCGATGCATTTTTAATGCGAATTCAGGATAGTAGAGACCTTATACCAATTAACGATGCTGATCTATTGAGATTAATTCCCTTCTTTCTATCGGGGATTGCTCTCAATTGGTTTAGAGGTTCTCAACACCTATGGCGAACATACAATGAGTTCGCGAGGACCTTTAGAATCAGATTCGGAGATTCTGATTTCCAATTTGAGTTGAGACAAGAGATACATCAGAGAACTCAAGGGGAAAAAGAATCAGTATCCGACTATTTAGCGTGCATGTGCACGATGGTCGAGAGATTAATTCCTAGTATGACAGCGTCCGAAGAAATAAGTTACGCTCATAGAAATCTCCTCCCTAGATTACATCTTACAATACATAGAAATCAAATTAGAGATTTTGCGCATCTCGAAGATCTCGCGAACGTTACTAAAAAAAAGCTACCGTGTCGCTAGAAATTATAAACCACTCCCTCTTCCCGAAAAGTCTTTGCTGCCAGATCTAGCATATCAGGAACCCAAAAATAAAAGAAATGATAAGTGGCAAGATAGACGTCAAGAAAGGGTGAGGATAGATAGACCTAGCGATAGACGAGGCGAAAAGATAGCACTTTTAGGAGAGGAACAGGAATATGATGTATTTCTAGTAGACGAACCAATAGATATTGCATATTTATCTATTGAAAAAAATAGTAGTCATAGGAAAACTAATAAATCCAGCCTTACCCAAAATCCTTCTACCTCCTTTACAACTAGTCCAAAGCCTACCCCTTTGAGATCTAACAACCCGCAAACCCCTAAACCTACAACCCCTACCCCTACCACTTCTACAGATACTACTTCCCCTCCTCGTAGAGCACCTAAATGTTGGAATTGTGAGGAATCGGGCCATCGATTCCCAGATTGCAATAAACCAAAGAAAATATTCTGCTTTGGTTGTAGTCGAAAGCACACTTTCAAGTCGGATTGTCCTAAATGTTCGGAAAACTAAGGACTGAGGTATGTCAAAGGGTAAACATGCCTCAGTTAAACCGAAATAAACTCCCTTCAGAATCAGAAACGATAAAACCAAAAAGAAAGAAATATTATCCAACATTAAAACTAGTTGAAGTAGAGTATTTAAATAATGAAACTGACTTTTCAGATTTTTCAGGTGTTTATATGCCAAAAGATCTTGACATAACTTTTTATATTTTTGAACGTAGAACTTTTATTAAAGAAAAATAAATTGAACTAGCTTCAAATATATCGGACATGAAACTAAAACTCAAAGACGACCATTTCCTTCGTGTTACAATGAATTTAAAAACTCGAGAATTAACAACACTTGACAATTCTAACACTCCCATCCCCTTAGAGAATGCCCCTCCTACCTCTAATCCCTCCATATCCCTTTCGAATAATACCCCTACAAACCCTACCTATACACACTCTCAAACCTCCTGTTTAAACATCGAGAAACTCAACCCTAACCTTTATATCCCTAAAAATTCATTTGAGACCCTTAATCCAAACACTCCTTGCTTTACCACCCCTATCCCCATTTATAATATCTCAGAACTCCCCTCCAGACCTTCATCCCTTTCTAGTCCCCAACCCTTAATATATTTATCGCTTGAAATTTCTTTGAAACCTATTAAAGCTCTAGTAGATAGTGGAGCTTCGCGTTCCTTTATAGGCTTAGATGGCTTAAAATTAATAGAAAATCTCAATTTAAAAATCATGTATAGAAAAGGTCGAGTCCAAGTGGCAAATAGTCAAGTAGAATTAGTTTCTAAAGAGATTATAGCCCCAGTTAAACTTAAGGGTCAAGAAAAGTTCATCAACATTAGAATTCTCAAATCTTTCCCTGTTGCTTTTTCAATTGGTTTGGATTTTCTAAAAATTGTTTAAATTAATGTAGACTTCGAAGATAGAAAGTGGAATTTTAAAAACAAACCAAACGAACACTATTTTTTTGAACTCGAACCAAAATTTTTAGAAAATTGTTGTGGACTTAGGGAACCAACAGTAGAAGAGGCTATCAAATTAAAAGAATTTTTGGAAAAAGAACTACCCAAACCACTAGGGAAACCAGGACTAACAAACTTGACTAAACATCTTATAGACGTAGAAGGTCATCCCCCTATAAAACAAAAATATTATTTAACATCCCCTAAAGGCATGGAAGCAATTGTGATCGAGGTTGACAAAATGCTGGCGAATGATATTATAGAAACTTCTATCAGTGGCTGGTCATCACCTATTGTTATGGCAAAGAAAGAAGAAGGCAAATATCGTTTTTGCCTAGATTTCCGAAAGTTGAATGCCGTTACTAAAAAAGACGCGTATCCATTGCCTCAAATAAATGATATTCTAGATAAGTTGCGAAGTGCAACTTATATCTCAAAGATTGACCTATTTAAAGGATCCCATCAAATCCCTTTAGATGAGAGTAGTCGTGATAAAACAGCGTTTACGGTGCCAGGACGCGGTTTATTTCAATTTAAACGTATGCCCTTTGGTCTCACTAATGCACTAGCGACCTTTCAATGCTTATTAGATAGGTTGATAGGCCCCGAAATGGAACCACACGCATTCGTTTATATTGATGACATAATAATTGTAACTAAAACTTTCAATGAACATTTAGAATGGCTTTCTAAAGTCCTAACGAAAATTAAAAACGCTGGTTTAGAGATTAACCAAGAAAAAAGCGAATTCTGTTTGTAATGAGAAATATTCCAATGTAATGAGAAATATTGGCGTGTAAATTTAAAGGTAAATTAATTGAATAAATAAGGATATTTGGTTTAAGTGACTTTTATTCCTGGCTAAGGTTGACGCCCTCTCATAGGCTGCTTAACCTTAAATTATAATTAATTAGTTATGAGGAGTCGTGAGTTGTCGAGGGAGGCAAGGAAATACGCAATTTAAAAATTAATAAATAACAATTTATTCGTAAAAAGGAATGTAGAAAAATACAAAGTCAAAGGAAACCATCGTCACTCGGCGGCGGAATGACTCGATATAAATTAACAACTTTTAGAGAAGACTCGATATAAAGCTAATGAATGTTCATCGCGAACCGAGTGAGCGGCGATGGGTTTAAAATGAGATAGTTGGTATTAATTGAATAATTAGAGAAATATTGACTCAGAGAAAAGAACACCTAATGAGTTGGGACAATGCCCTACTCGCTTACTAATCTTTTGTAAATCAAAACCGTCTCTCACGGCCCTAACCTAGTTCCGCATTTATTTATTGAGTAGTCGACTCGGATGGCTTGGTACATTCTGTTTCCCTTCCCGTGAGATATCTAACAAACGGAATTAAAGTGAATGCGCTGAGGAATATCAAAATAGACATCGCGCTTAAAGTCAAAATTGGCGGTGTTAAATTGAAAATTAGTCAAAAATGTGACTGGCCTAAAAGAGGCTCGTGCTAGGTCCCCGCAGCCTGGAGCAGCGTACACAGAGACCTAGCAACGAGATGAAACCGGCGCAAGAGAACCCATATGGATGAAAATGCTCGTGCCAGATCTCCGCAGCACACAGAGACCTAGCAACGAAATACAAACAGCGCAAGAGGACCCATAAAATGAAAACAATGCAACAAGTAAAACCAGGGCGAGACAAAAGAGCGGAGTCAGCAGCCTGGAGCAGCGTGCACTGACCCACTACTTTTGCAGAAAAAGAAAAATATAGAAAGGAGGAGAACCCCAGCCTGGAGCAGCGTACGGAGTTCTCCTTTTCTACTGCACCTGGTGTTAGAAGATGGCGAGTATGATACTGGGCTGCAGAGCTGATGGCTGGACTACTGCGTAGCTGATCACTTCTGGAGGGCGTATTCGTCAAGAGCTGCGTTGTCAATCTTGGAGAAGATGAGATGCTTGGCTAGTCCGCAGTGCTACCTTGCTGGCTTGGTGATTCTGAGCAGAATGACTTTCTGTGGGCCGACAGTCGCCTTATATACCTTGGAAAAGGTGGAAGCGGCTGGTGAAACCCCCTTTTTGCCATCTTGTTATTTCCTTTGTGGTCGTCAGAATTTTGCATTATTGCTGCCAGGTATGCAAATAAAGGGTTTACTACTTTTTTAATCCCGCCATTTGATTTAATTGCAGTCAGGTGTGCAAATACAGGGTTTACTACCTGTTTAATTCCTCTGTTGACCTCTATTTAATTTGATTGCAGTCAGGTGTGCAAATACAGGGTTTACTACCTGTTTAATCCCTCTGTTGACCGCCATTTAATTTGATTGCAGTCAGGTGTGCAACTGAAAATAGACTTTGTGCTGGTACCTGGCTCTTTTGCCCATTGTTAGGCGTATTGTTTTATGAGTGGACGCTGGTGAGCATCGCTGGGTGTATTGCCTATGCTCACGCATGTTTCTGGGCCGGTATCCCATACCGTTACATGTTGTTCTCAAGTGCATTATTTAGGTTTCCTCGTAAACGAAAATGGTTTGCAAACAGACCCAGACAAAATAGAGCCGACTTTGAATTACCCAGCTCCCACCAACATAAAAACTCTTCGCCGATTTCTCGGAATGTCCAGCTGGTACCGTAGGTTCATTAAAAACTATGCGACCTTAGCCATCCCCCTTTCAGCGCAGCTTAAGAAAAAGCAACGTTGGATGTGGGGAGATGAACAACAATCAGCATTCCAAGAGATAAAACGTTATTTATCCCAAGCCCCTATTCTAACTTGCCCTAATTTTGAAATTCCTTTTGTTTTGCAAACTGATGCAAGTAACACTGTGTTAGGAACTGTCCTCACACAGGACGTCGATGGCCAAGAACGTGTTATTTCTTATGCAAGTAGAACCTTAGCAGATGCCGAACAAAAGTATACGACAACGGAGAAGGAATGCCTAGCTATTGTCTGATCCATCCAGAAATAGAGACCTTATATAGAGGGTTATAAATTTCAAGTCATCACTGATCACAGTAGTCTTCGATGGCTACATAATTTGAAAAACCCTACTGGTCATCTAGCTAGATGGTCTTTGTCCCTGTTAGAGTACGATTTTGATATTATCCACAGGAAAGGTTCTTCTCATCATGTTCGTGATGCCCTATCCGGCATGTTTGAGCCCCAAAATCCCGAAGAAATTTTATTAATTAGAGAACCTACCCCATCTTGGTATTCCCGTCGATTTCTAGCAGTATCCGATTTCCCTGAAAGATTTCCCCGTTGGAAAATACGTGATAATCATTTATATACATATAGACCTAATTCACTTGTCACTGATTTTGTAGAAGATTTAAACGAATGGAAACTGGTACCTGACGATAGTGAGAGAAAGAAAATAATATCCGAAGCCGAGGACCAACCTCAATCTGGTCATTTAGGAACCCAAAAAACTTTTATACGCGTTTCCACTAAATATTATTGGCCAGGATATTTTAAAGACGTAAAGAATTATCTGCGCAGTTGTACAGTTTCTAAAATGTGTAAAGTAGAGCAACTATCACCTACGGGCCTTATGGGACATCGCATTGTAGAGGAACCCTGGATAGTAGTAGCCGCGGATATAATGAGCCCTCTCCCTCGAAGCAAACAAGGATTTCAATACATTCTAGTAATCCAAGATTTATTCACGAAATGGATAGAAATCGTACCCTTGCGCGTAGCTACGGGTAAGAAAATCGAGGCTGCTTTTCGTGAAAATATTATTAATCGCTGGGGAGCGCCCCAAGTACTTCTCACTGATAATGGAACAGAGTTCTTAAATAAAGTCCTTTATCAGTTAGCCCAAGAGTTTAAAATAGTCCATACTACTACCCCTCCATACCACCCTCAAGCAAATCCCGTAGAGAGAGTTAATAGGATCTTAAAAACTATGATAGTCTCGTTTATTAACAAAGATCATAGTACTTGGGACCAACATCTTCCAGAATTTAGATTTGCGTATAACACAGCTTATCACACATCACTAAAGTCTTCTCCCGCTTTCTTAAACTTCGGTAGGGATCCACAAGCTATTAATTCATTCAGAAAACAAAATAATGACAAACCAGAAATAGAAAATAGAGAAACCGAATCTTGGAAGGACAGAATGGACAAAATTCAATCTATGCGAGATTGGGTTATTAAAAACTTAGACCAAGCTTTTGAAAGACAATCGAAGTATTATAATCTCCTTGTCCTTGTCAGACAAGGACAATTGAGATTTTATAAAGGAGATCTAGTCCTGTCCAGATCTCGAGTTCTTTCATCAAAATTAAAAAACATATCCTCTAAATTATGCCCCCGATATACTGGCCCCTACCGAGTCTCGAAGGTATTGTCCCCCACAGTCTACGAACTTTCCGATCTCACAGACAAGTTCGTAGGCAAATCCCATATTGAAGACCTAAAATATTTTATTCCCCCTCTCCATGATTCGCAATCTGATTGATAGATTGCCATGGAGAACGAACCAGGTCCATTCGAACCTCTCGAGCCCTTCAGGAACTTTATGGACCAGTTGAGAGAGATACCCGGCTTTCTTGCGGCCCTTTCTGAGACGCACTATAATTTGATAAGGGCCGACCAAATCAGAGGTGAAGGCCGAATCTACGACCGGCCCACGTATGAGGAGCTTCGGGAAGATGCCATCCGGAGATTTAATCTCACCCCGAAGCCACCGTCCAAAGTTCTCAGGACTCTGTCTACCCAGACATATTTCAAGGATTGCTGCTCACATTCTTCCTCCAAGCCTCATCCCCATAGACATCTGTAATATTCTTTTTTCTTGAGACCCCTATCTTCCTTTTCGTTGTTAAGTTTAAACCCTTGTCGAGACCCTTTTCCCTTGTTATGGCTATCGCTTCTTTTCTTTTACTATTGTTATTCTACTTATTACCATTGTTACTTTGTTAAATTTATTATCGTTTCTGAAATTATTATTTTCTTCTTATTGACAAAAACATTATTTTATTGTTACTATTAAATCATTGTTTTACTGTTAATTTCCCGGCCAACTCTTTATTGTTACTCTTGATATTTGTATTATTAACTATCACTTTATATGCTTATATTATCATTGTACAAGTTGTTTTTCTACGATATTATTTTTATACTTCTTTCAAATTCAATTAAAATCTTTGATTAGTTTTAAATGCTTACATCTCATTTTATTTCGCCCCTCACTTCATTTTTTTGCATTTTTTACTTTTGCTTGCTCTTTTATTCTTTTCTTTTCTTCTCTCTTCTTTCATTTTATTGTTTTGCTTCCTCATAGAGGAAGCTTTGTTTTCGATACATTTTCTAATATTTTTAAAATTGTTTAATTAAACTTTCCTCACGTGATAAATGTCTAATACAACATTCTAATCAATTGTCCGGGTGTGTGTGTGTGTGTGTGTGTGTGTGTGTGTGTGTGTGTGTGTGTGGCGCCATTTATTGTCGCCCTATTAACTTAAAGACAGTTGTAGATAAATTGATGAAATTTCTAGGGTATATTAGCACCACCAGTATCTCAAAACGTGCCAAAGGATTTTTCAAAATATTGAATGTTAAAATTTTTATGTAGATTTTGAATTTTTGTAAAATTGATTTTTCGACTATAACTTCTCAAATAATGAAAATTCAAAGCTTATGTAAAGGAAAGAATGATTCCTCGCGTCGAGACGAATCGACTGACCTGTATGATTAATGAATTTTATTGAATTTTAAGAAAATTATGATTATTTTTAATTTTGAAAATCTTCATAATATTTGCAGCATTATCATAATAAGGAAGCAAAGTGCTCAAAAAATAAGCACAAAAATATAAATATACTTAAATGGAACTCCCGAGATCGAATTCATAGCTAGCTTTTTTCTTTTTTTTTCCTTCTATTTATTCTGTTGTTCTCTTGATTATTTTGTTATGATTTTGTGATTTTATTCTGATTTTTTTTAATCATATTTTGATTTTATTTTATTTTAGTCAAGGAGTCCCGAATTCTAATTATTAGTAAAGGATATAATCGGGTTAGGATTATTCCCAGGAATGGAGGGATAGAATCAGGCCGTGAGGGTAAATGACGAGAAACACCATTTAAATAACAGAATGTAATTTATTACAAACTTACATGGGCACGAAGTGCAAATCGTATGGGTTAGATCGGCGAACAAATATCCTCGAACCCTCGGTGTCGGGTCCACCGGCAGTGTCGGTCAAGCGGGTGGCGAGTTGGGCCATCTCCGCACAACTCGGCTGTGACGTTGTAGATTTCATACGTCACAAAAACTTCAATTTTTAAATATATTTTTGTGAGAACTTCTGTGCTCTCATTAAAAGCAAATTTGGCACTCTTACTTGCTATCAAATTTTCTATTTTACTTTTAATTTCTTATGAGCTATATGCTCATATGAGCATATATATATGAGCAAGCTATATATGAGCTTCTGATTATACTATTTAACATTCCACTGATAATTTTTATATGAATTGATCCTGTAAATTTTTTGTTATGTTCAACATGTGTGCTTAATTTATTTATAGTCCAGAGTGCCGAATGCCTAAAATAATCATGCACAGTGTGTCCAAAAAATAACCGAACTTTATATTTATATCATACAACATGTAGCGCCATCTATTAAAAACTTACAGCATAAAAAAGATACATTTATCCTCTTTCAAACGCACCTAACTTCATTTAAATCGGATGACATGTTAAAGTTACAGCCATTTCAATACAAGAAAAAGTGTGCTAATGTTACAAAACAAAAATGGAACAAAGAGCAAATATAAAATTTTGTGTTAAACTTGAAAAAAAATTCGCTGAGACATACGAATTGATGAAAAAAGTTTATAGTGATGATTGTATGAGTCGTACTCAAGTTTATACGTGGTTTACACGGTTTAAAAATGGTCGTGAGGATTTAAATGACGACCTAAGGCCAGGTCGTTCAGAAGCTAGTAATCGTGCTGAATTTGTGGAAAAAGTCCGTGAAATCATTGGTATCGATGCAAATTTTACTACGAGAATGTTGGCTGAGGATTTAAATACGAGTAAAAACACTATTTGGAGAATTTTAACTGAAGATTTGGGTAAAAGAAAGATCTGTGCGCGTTTTGTTCCACATGAATTAAATGAAGACCAAAAAATCGCTCGTGTGGAGCATTGCAAAGACATTGTTGAAACTGCTGAAAACGATCCAGACTTTCTTGATTCGATCATAACTGGTGATGAGACATGGTGCTTTAAATATGACCCTGAAACTAAGCATCAATCTGCTGAATGGAAGACCAAAGGCGAGCCAAAACCAAAAAAATTTCGTTTTCAGAAGTCTCGAATCAAGACAATGTTGATTACTTTTTATGATTCAAAGGGTATTGTCCACAAGGAATTTGTTCCAGAAGGTCGAACTGTTAATGAAGAATACTATTTAGGCGTTTTACATCGTTTGTGGAAAGGAATTGGTCGTGTTAGACCTGAATATCCAGCAGGAAAACAGCTGTTTTTATTGCACGATAATGCACCACCTCACAAGACCAAAAAAGTGAACGAATTTTTGATGAAAAAACGGATTTCTCTCATCAACCACCCTCCGTATTCACCTGAGCTATCACCATGTGACTATTTTCTATTTCCAAAATTGAAAACCAAGATGAAAGGAGCATTTTATGATGACATCCCAGCCATTCAAGCAGCCGTAACAGAGGTGCTGAAGAACATTTCTATCAATGACATAAGAAAATCTATGCATGCGTTGGTTGATCGTTCTAAACGTTGTATTCAGTCTAATGGAACTTATTTTGAATAAATAATAACTTTCAAAGGTAATATAATGTGTATTTTATTCTATATCCAAAAAGTTCGGTTATTTTTGGGACACACTGTGTATGTAGTTTATATCTTATTTAAAATGTTTTCCCTTTTTTTATATGTAATATTTGAGACCCTCCCCTAATTTTATCTATTCGAAACCCCTTTTTGTAAAGATTTTGAGACCCTTTTTACTTAAAAGTCATAATGAAAATTCTCCCTTTTATTCTAATAATTGAGACCCTTCCCTATTATTCGAAAATGTCTTTTCGTAATTGTTGAGATTCCCTTATTGTAAATTTGAGACCCTTCCCTTTCATTGTTAATTTGATTGTTAATGTAATTTTTGGTATATTTATTTATTATAAGAGGCTTTATTTTATATTATATGTATCATATGTCCGGTTTAAATTTTTATATATTGTTATTATTTTCTATTGAAATTATCTTTTCTTATGAAATTCTTTTATTATCTTGTTTTAAAAATATTTTTAATTAATAAACTGTGTTAATTATCGTCCTATTTTAACTCGAGCTTTCTGATTTGACGAACCACCCCTCTCTACCATGATTTTTTTAAGACTGATAACTGTTAATAACTGTTTGTTATTTTTTTGGTTTTATCTTATTTTATAATTTATTTAATTAATTTGACGAAAACTTGCGAAATTATCTTATCTTTATCTCGTTATCTTTATCTTTGTCTCTTTTATCTCGATGTGTTCGCAAATTTATAGTTAAATTAATTCATTTTATCCTAAGTATAAAAGAATTGGCGCCCAAATATTTATCTTATGAGCAACGCCAAAAAAGACACGAAAATCAGCACGAGACGATAGCAGCAGAGCTTACTCCTGCGACGCGCAGAAACGAGTGAGCTCCTGCCAGATCAGCCGGCCGGCCTCGCGAACTATCGGCAAAGTCCGTCGGACCTCGGGCACGCCGGCCGGTGAGTGACGAACCGAGTCGCGGGCTTTGAGGGGGCATGACGTAACAGCCATGTTACAAAGACGAGAGCGCTAGATTTCCATTGGTTTCCAGGGTACTCTCCCGAAAAATTTATATCGACGATTGTCTGTTTGGAGCTGACTCGAAAGGAGAGATTTTGAGGATTCGCGAAGAAATAAAGGGTCTGCTTGGCAAAGGAAAGTTGCAGCTGCTGAAATGGGCAAGTAATTCATCGTCATTGCTCGAGGATATTGATCCGACTAATCATGGGCTTGCAATTGAGAAGACTTTTAAGGAGGACAACTCATTAAAGGTGCTGGGTATTGTTTGGGTCCCTACACACGATACTTATCGTTATTAGGCTCCATTTTATACAAATTCGGTAATAACAAAGCTATGTTTTGTCGATGATCGCTCGCCTTTATGATCCTTTGGGCTAGGTTTCTCCAGTTGTGATTGTTGCTAAGTTGTTTATGCAGAAATTGTGGTTGAGATCATTTAGTTTGGATGAGCCCCTTCCGCAGGATTTGATGGAGGTTTGGCGGGCTTACATTCAGGAACTTCCTGAAATAGAGCATTGTTCGATTCCCCGCTGGACTGGCCAGGGGGGGAGGTGATGAATTCTTCTCTGCAGGGATTCTCAGATGCGTCAAGCACCGCTTACGCTGCTGTTGTTTATATTCGTTTGGTGCTTCGCTCAGGTGAGATGCGTACTGCTTTGCTTGCTAGCAAAACTAAGGTAGCTCCTCTAAAAACCTTGTCAATTCCGAGATTGGAATTGTCCAGTGCTCTTTTGATCACTCATTTAATGACAGCGGTCAGGTCTGTTCCAGAGTTTGAGAATATGGATTTACGGTTTTGGACCACTATAGTGCTCGCCTGGTTGGGGAAGCACCTTTCTTCTTGGTCGACTTTCGTAGCGAATCGCGTTGCTGCGATTCAATCGGTGGCTTCATTGGAGTCGTGGAGTCACGTGAAATCCGAAGACAATCCTGCAGATTTGGCTTCGCGTGGTATCGGAGCATCTGAGTTGCTAAAAAAGAGCCTTTGGTGGAGGGGTCTTTTGTGGCTGAGCCTATCAAGAAATTTGTGGCCTGAGTCTAAGACTCTATTTGATTCTAACATAACTGAGGAAGTCCGACTGAGTGCTTATTGCGTTGCAGAGGCACCACTTGTGTGGTTTGATGAGTTGATTTTAAGGATTTCATCTTGGCAGCGGCTGTTGAGGTTTGTCTCCTTTGTTTTGAAGTTTCTAACACTTCGAGTTCCGTCACGAAGAAAAGCTCACGATTCGGAAGGTGATTCTTCGCTCTCGCAATATTGTTCGTATGCAGAGAAAGGGTGTATTCGATTGGTTCAGGGACGCTTATTTCCTAATGAAATTTCGCATTTGAAGAGAAAGGCTTCGCTACCAAAGTCGAGCTCTCTTTTAGCTCTGAATCCTTTCCTTGATAGCGATGGGATTCTTCGTGTCGGGGGAAGATTGTCAAATATGCCGTTAGAATTTCATCGACGCCATTCGGCTATACTTGGAAAGCATCCTGTTGTAACAATGATAGTTCGTCACTAACACGAAAAGTGTCTACATGGTACTACACAGCTTACCATGACTCAGATACGGCAGCGCTATTGGATTTTAAAAACAAGACCGGTTGTCAAATCCACGATCTATAAATGTATTCCTTGTTCTCGCCTAAGAGCAGCTGTCTCTGAACAATTGATGGCAGCTCTGCCTGTCAATCGAGTTTTGCGTCCTTCTCGACCTTGTACACATGGTGTAGACGATGCCGGCCCTTTAAAAGTAAAGTTAACTAAGGGCCGTGGTCATGCTTCTCAGTCCGCTTACATTGCGGTATTTGTTTGCTTTGCGGTGCGCGCGATTCATTTGGAGGTGGTGAGTGATTACTCCTCGGAGGCCTTTATAGCAGCTTTGAAGCGTATGATTGCTCGGCGTGGAATGCCTCATACAATTTATAGTAACAATGGCACAAATTTTAAGGGTGCAGATCGGGAAATAGCCAAGACGTTTTCCCGAGTGGTCAGAGGTTCACAAGTTCAGTCGTATTTAGTAAACGACAAGATTCGCTGGAAATATATTCCGCCTGCAGCTGCGCATTTTCGGGGTCCCTGGGACTCTGGTGTTAGAAGTGTAAAACACCATTTACGACGAATTTTGGGGAGTCAATTTCCTACCTTCGAAGAATTAACTACTTTGAATTGTCAGATTGAGGTGTGTCTCAATTCTCGACCATTGTCTCCACTGTCGGATGACCCGGAGGACTTACGGGTGCTGACACCGGGCCATTTTTTTATCGGTAGCGAATTTACTGCTATACCGGAAAATTCATTACTTAATGTAAAAGAAAATCGCTTATCCCGGTGGCAGCTTTGGCAGAAAATTTTCGAGTAATTCTGAAAGGTTTGGTCAGAAGACTACATTCTGTCTCTACAACAGCGAAATAAATGGCGCATCCGAAAGGAAAATTTGTGTAAGGGTCAACTTGTATTGGTGAAACAAGAGGCTTTGCCTCCGACTAAGTGGACTTTAGGTAGGATTATGAAAGTAAAGAAAGGACCCGATGGTCTTGTGCGAGTAGTTGTTGTTCGCACTTCCTCGGGAGTCTATAAGCGACCGATTTCTAAATTAGCTATATTGCCTGTAAGACATTCGGAGGAAGAAGTTCAAACTTAGTTGTAATTTAAGTAGTGTATTTAGTGGCTTGAACCAGCAGTTTCAAGGGAGGGAGTTATATTAAGGATTAGCATAAGATATTTATTCTGAATTAAGATTGCGACCGTCGGCGATGTAAATCTACGATTTATCCATGCCGTCGGATAATCAAAATAGTTCCGTCTTGATACCGCTAATTACGCTACTAAGGAAGGATGTGTGTGGCTCGAGGAGGGGTTTCTCCTGGCTCCAACCCGGCAAATCTCACTCTCTCGTTTTGTCCGTGCTTCTGAAAACGCCTTTCGACGTCTCGTTTGTATCATCTTGTCCGGTAGAAGCTTTTACTTTTACCGAGAGTAAAAGCGATTTTTGTGAGCCGTAATGCCAGTTTCGTTAGTTTGCAAAGGCAACAATGTTTGTTTGCCATTAAAAATTAATGCGGAATCATCGCTAGGCGATTAGCCATTTATCTTGTCGAAAAGAGTGTGACTGTAAAATAGTGGTTCAGTGTGGGGGATTATCAGTGTGTGAAGATTATAAAAGCAAATAAATAAACTTAGTGTTCCATTTTAATTGGGAGATAATTTTATTATTTTTCAATCCTCATCATTTTCCAGTAGAGGTGCTTATCAGCGCTTGGGAACCTGGGAAAAGGTAATTTCCAATTTTGGTAGTTGTTAAACTACCTGGCGATCCTACCATTATCGACGCATTTGGAATTTGTCTCCTTTAACACATTTTTTAAAATAAAACTTAATCAGTATTAGTTTAATGGAATATAGATTAACTATTTTTAAATTATTTAAACAAATTTAATATGTTTAAATTATTCTTTTTTCGAAAATTCTTTTTTTTATTAAAGATAATTACTATTTGTTCAGCAGAATATTTATTAACATTTGTTAATTAAATTTGAATTGTTTAAACAACTTCCATCAGTTTAAAAAAGGTTTTTTTTTCCAAATTTCTTATACAGGTATTAAATCAGGTTTTAACTTTTATATAATTTGACTGGCAGCCTGTTATTCTATTAATTACATTTTTGCATTGTATAAACATTAATAATAGCATTTATTGCTGAGACTTCATCCAATGACAAAAAAGTTCGATGGAAAGATTTTCGCTAAGTTTATTATAAGTCCTCAGGTAAACTCGAAAGTGTCGAATACGTTTTGAAACGTATTTGAAAAATATTTCACCTAAGAGACATATCTTTCATACCTGGGGGCTTATAAAAAAATAATGACAAATTATTCCACGTTTGTGAAATTTTATACTTGTCTTCTCCGTTTAGGAACGTAGAGGCAAAAATTGGAAAATATTTGAAATTAAATTTAACGCAAGAAAATTTTTGAATTTTAGGAAAAAAAGATTTTTTACACAAATGGAATTAGTTTAAACAATTAAAAGTTAATTAACAAATGTGAATAAATATTCTACTAAATAAATAGTAATAATCTTTAATAAAGAAAAAGAATTTTCGAAAAAAAAATTATTTAAACAAATTTAATTTTTCCAAATAATTGAAAAATAATAGATAAATATTCTATTAGACCAATACTGATCAATTTTTATTTAAAAAAATGAATTTTCGAAAAAATAACTGCTTAAACAAATGGAATATGTTTAAATAGTTAAAATGCAATTAACTAATGTTGATAAATATTCCACTAGATTGATAGAAATAGTTTTTATTTAAAAAAAACGAGAATAAAGCACTCAGAAGGTCGATTTTATGAATAATTGAAAATTTTCGTTTTAAGGTTAGTTTTCAAGGCACGGTGGGGGTGTGTTAGGGGTGTCAAACCCATATGAGTGGTACATGAAATTCTTTGTTGGATAGTCCTCAATAAGCCTCTATACTTTCCCATAACATTTTCCTAAACCCTGAAAACTTATTCCTAAAACTCCAAAAAGTGATTTTTCCCCATGCAATTTACATGGGAAACTTCAAGTCAAAATAGGCACGTGCTTAAATCAAAATTAAAAAAAATATGACATTTCTTTTTTCGGATATGTAACGGGCAGTATGGGCCTTTGCATACTTATATAATATTATCGATCGGTGTGAGGCGAGACAAGGGGAATGCGATTCACTGTCGCTACCCCCACCACTCTACGCATTACTGGCGAACACTTAAAAGCAACGACGCCTACGACGTCCAGTCAGTTCGTCGATGCACAGCTCAGCTGTGGCAACTCATCCTCTCTATCAGCGGGCGCTCCCATGGTAGAGAGAACAAAACCGACCTAGACAGCGTCAACTAGATATATGGTTGGGAGGCGCTACTACATCCATATATCTAGATTTCGATTCCCCACCGCGAAATGGACCTTTTGCGTCGTCTTCAGGGAAAGCTTGGTTAGATATGTAATCAGAGGGCGCTCGCATGGTTACCTATCTGACTATAGTTATCATGTTTCGCCGGCCCGAAAAACCGACCAAACCTGAGTCACCTGGAGAACAATTCACGAGGGAAATCAAGCACCTGGTGAAACTCACTCTGTACCTCCAGAGGGGGCTCCCATGGTCGTATACCGAAAGAAGGGCGTAATTCACCCCCTTAGATCAAACCAACTGTTTGATCGCGAACGGGTTAATTTTACACTATTTCAGAGTCATCATCACGACACCTCCCTCCCCCTCTCTTTCACCGTACCGTACAGCTCACCGTCTAGAGAGAGATGGGTTCAGGAGATAACGCTCGCCTCGTTCACCAGAAGATCCGCTTGCTCTGCATCTTTATTTCCCCTGAACCGCTTTTCTTAATTTCTGGAGCCGTCGTAATCGATCCACACACACACACACACACGCTTAAACGCAGCTCTCGTAGACTCGTTGACTTGCTCACTCACGCTCATCACTTATCTCTCTAATCCGATTTATTCTCATTGTCGATTCACACAGACTTATTGTCATTACCGCGTCACACATATACCTACACGTTATTGATATTTATTTCACGCATACAAACTTTCACACTAGTTTTTAAATTAGATTTGTACATTTTATAGGTGAATAAATTGATCTTTGTTAATTTATATACTGAAATCATCGTGTTATCATTCGTCTTTAAATAGCCCTAAACTCTGGTTCGACTGAAGCGTCCGGAGACGAATAGTTGGGCTTCACCCCTAAATAACACCACCGTTACAGATTTAGAAACAACTTGGGGGGATCGAGACTCTGTAGCATCAAAAAAATGTTTGCCATGCATTTTTGGGCCACCCTATTGTACAGTGTTCGTCATGTATACCTTAGCGCATTCCTCTCACTCATTCTCGTTTGCAGTGCCGGATTTACGCAGAATGCCGCCCTGGGCAAAAATTTCAATTGCCGCCCCTTCATTAATTGAAAATATGTCTCATCATCAATATAAATTGGAAAATTATGTTGATTTTGAATTATATTTAATTATTACATCGACTATTTGGAGAAAGAACATCAGTGTCGTAACTGAAAATTTGGAATTTATATCAATATTTAAAAATAAAAAATTTCGTCTCCCTGAATTTGCCGCCCCAAAAAATTTGCCGCCCTGGGCAGTAGCCCATGTTGCCCATGCCTGAATCCGCCACTGCTCGTTTGTTTCAAATTTGAGGGAGTGAGATGCGAATATGAAAAATGTTAATGCATACAGGACGAACAGTGTACAACGTATTGTTCAAAGTGAGACCCGAACTCTCTATAAGGTTACGACATCTATGCGTAACGAAATTGATAATATTAATATTTTGATACGAATTCTTGAAGAATCAATTAACAATTTAAGACGCTGATGCAGCAATATAACATCAAACTATATTCAACTTATAATAATCTAAAAGCATCACTTGTTGAACGATTCAATCGCACACTTAAGAATTTAATGTGGCCGCAATTCAGTTTTCAAGGCAATTATAAATGGATAGACATCTTACCCACCCTTGTTTCCAAATACTACCTTTAACTGTTTAAAAGTTTCAACTTTGTGAAGTCGAGATCTAATACTATACTGTATTCTCATCTGAATAGAAATATTTCGCAAACATACAGTATAATTGTTAAAGGTTATATTTTTCTTGACCGCACCTGCTTTAACACCTTGTAACGGTATTGATATATCGTGGTAAGAATGCGCCTGAGCGCAGGCCAACCAAACTACGCTCACCGGCCCATCGCACAGCCGAGGAGTAGGAAAGATCGACGGAACCAGTAGTTGCAAGCAAACCAAGTTCGCCCGCAAACGACCCAGCTTAGGAAGAAGCTAAAAGGCGAGCGATCGCCCACAGTGAGCATCCTGTCACGGATCGCCAATGTAATTGTTGATAATCACATTTTTCGCAATTACAACACCATCTATAGCGAATCGAAAAAAATGTTTCAAATAAAACTTACGTATTTTTTGACGGAAAATCTGAATCGGTTATAAAAAATTGGGGTTGCCATTTAAAATTACAAAGTTACTCTCGCCCCAGCGTGTTTTTTCTATCTTGAGACATCAAAATATCTCAAAAAATACGCATCCTACGAGAAAAATGTCCCTAATAAAAATTTTTTATTTTTGAGGGAAAATCAACTATACAAAAATTTGCCCTACCCCGCCCCCCAAGGAGGCTGAGGCGGGGGTAAATTTTTAATTTTAAATGACAACCCCAATTTTTTATAACGGATTCAGATTCTGCGTCAAAAAATGCGTAAGTTTTATTTGAAACATTTTGTTCGATTCTCGATAGACAAATTTTTGCAGAGTTGATTTTCCGCCTCGAAAATAAAAATTTTTTATTAGGGACATTTTTCACGTAGGATGCGTATTTTTTGAGATATTTCAATGTCTCAAGTTAAAAAACTCACTCATATTGGTTTATTCATTAAAACCTCAGTCTTCCTAAGTTCCACAGCCATCAAGTTTTCGTGAAAATTGCCCGACCGTGGAAATTAGGTATTAATATGAGGGCTTCTGAACCGTACCATAACATCTATGTGTTTGTGTACGTTTTCCATTGTTTTACCATACACCGCATTGTTCATAACTTTGAATAAGTTTTTTTCAAATTCATTCTTAGCATTTGACCTTCTTGTTGTGTTTAAATCAATGTAGGTGATTTTGACGAGTTTAAGCCCATTATGGAGAGCTTGTTTAAGTGCACGGTAATGGATGACGTAGTTAGGCTTAGGTAGGAGGGTAGTTACCAGTTTCTCCTGTTTTGACCCTGGGGGTTTCGAATGTTCAGGGCAGAATGGAAAATCACTATAAATGTTATGCAGTTCTTCCGGGTAATCTAAGTCAACTTCTAGAATATATCCTACCGGTGCATCTTCTGCAATATTATTATAAAGTTGAAATTATTGTTTATATTAGGCACCCACGCATCCACTGAATTCTAAAATTTTCGATGATATCCGCAAGCAGTAATATGTCTGTTTTCATGTACATGAACACATAATCACCAAGATTTTGACAATTAAATTCCAACCATACACAACTGCGTATGGTCATAAACTTCACTGAAAACCGTAGAAACATTCAAAGTACTGTGAAGTTTCTCTTGTAACGAGAAATGATTTTATTGTTAATATAAGAATTTAATAATGTAACGAGAAATGATATTGTTAATATAACGATAAATGTTTAATGTTATGATAAAATTGTATTATTAATATAACGAGAAAGTTACATTAATAATTTTTAATGTTATGAGAAAATAATGTTTTAATGTTATAAATGATTTGTAATGTTGTGTGGTAAATAATTTGATTATTATTATTATAAGATTGAATCTTTTCTCGCAGAATAACGACTTAAGCCCTCTCATAGGCTAACAAACTCGTCACGTGGTGGTCGAGGGAACGTTTTCGAGGGAGGTAGAAAACTACGCGAAGAATTAATAAAAACATAAGTAACATTTATTTCAGAAAAGACTCAAACATCGATTAATAATGAAACTTATCGTTGTCCGTATGCGGAAAGACTCTATATAAACCAAAAACTCATTTGTTTATTAAAGACTCGATATAAACTAATTTTATTCCTCGCATAACGAATCAACGAAAGTTAAAAGCGTGAAATATAATTGACATCTCTTTCAATTTAAACAATCTATCTTTCATCAATTAGTTTTTTAAAAGTGAAAGTCGGTAACACAGGTAAGAATAAAAATAAACAAGTAAATCGGTAAATCGGATAAATCACATAAATCGCATAAATCGAATAAATCGCATAAATCGAATAAATCGCATAAGTCGCATAAATCGAATAGCTCGGAGTCAAATGTAGTACATAAGTTTAAATAATTATTACATTAATTATTCTCTCTCAGCCCTAACTGAGTTTGGCAAACAATCTTTATTCATTAATAGTTTATACTCAGGAATTTACAAATATATTTCCCCTTTTTGCGAGAGATACGCAGAAAAACGCAAACTGAAAATTATTCTCATCTTCGCGAAATTACAAGCAACGTTCGTTAACATAACCCTTTTAATTCGCGACCTAACCCGGCAATAATTAGCGCGAAATCAATTTTCCCTCACGAAGTCCGCCACCTTGTCTCCGCAGCTTGGAACTGCGTACACGGAGATTTGGTGTGGGAAGAACAAATAATAAATACAATAACAAGTAAATTATGGTGAGAATTTACTGGAAACCAGCAGCTTGGAACTGCGTATACTGGCTTCCAAAAACTACCCCTCCACCAAGGTAGGTTAATTTACAAAAAGAAAAGAATAAAATTTAAACTTGAGAGAACCCCAGCTTGGAGCAGCGTACAGGGCCTCTTGACATACTACCGTGCGGTACGTTGACTGCTGACGTCGAGACTGCGTTGAAATTGAGAGAGCCGAGGAAAAGCTGGAAGCGTCACACCTTTGCGTGGCCTGTGTTCCGTGATCCGTCGCTGGACGCTGGACTGACTGACTGACTGTGGGCGATCGGTCGCCTTTTAGCTTGGCTGGCGAGCAAGTCGCTAGCGAGATTGCTTGTAATGCGTACCTAACGTCATTTCGGCTGAATTATATTTGGATCGATATTCGGTCCTTCAGTCTCCCTGCCGTGTGCCGATAATTGCGTAGGTTTGGATGCCTACGCCTAGGCGTTCACATTGCTCTGTAGTAAGTCGGTAATGGTAAAGTGGGTTGCCTATGTGCAGGCAAGTTATTGTAACGGCATGCCATACCGTTACACTCTATCGATGGTGACTGAGTCTTTTTGAATTTTTCTTTAGTCAAAATACTCACAAGGAAAAACACCTTTAAGCGTCAACAATAGAATTTTTGCATCAGACAAATAAGAGCAAACACATTTGAGTACTTTGTATTCATCTAGGTATGATGGTACTTTTTCTAACAATGAAGTCATAAACCTAAACGAATCAATAAATTTAAATTTAAACTCACTATCCTTTAAAAGTTTTGTAAATGAGATGTACTTCTCTTTATTTGAGGATAGAAGTTGGATATGGCCTTCGAATTGAGTGGAAATTGCATGAATAATAAAATGTGCATCATAAGCACTTAAATTATGGAAGACAACGGGCATCGTTTGACAATTTTGATAATTCAAGTTACATTTCTCATGAGCAGGTCCACGATATTTTCCACTCAGATGAGAATGATCTCGCAATTTGTTATGTTCAAGTGCTATCGTCAGTTCGCAAATGTGACAAATCGTACTGTCTCTAAAGGCTACCTTTTGCTGAGGAGTCAAAACTTCCATCGGTAGAGGATTTTTTAAAAGATGATTTTGAAATATTTCAGTGTTGCTGTTCCTTACATTTACAGATTCTTCTTCTGTAGGAATCACCAAGCACTCACTATGAACATAGACCATAAACGGTACCTTTTCCTTATTTTTAATATTCTTAAATTCAACAAAGTTTTGTACAGGTTCCGGTAATTTGATTCCACAATAATTCATCTTTTTACAAGTATCTTCATGATCGGAAATTTTTCTTGCTTAAAAAAATAATGTAGACATCGATCACACATGTATTTTTTATACCTGTCTTTCGATAGTTGTTCAGCTACTAACCTAGACAAATTTTTAATCCACATATGGGACATTCTTTTACAAATCGTATAGATTTGGACGAAAATTGACCGACCCATTTTTGATTGAGCTAATACTTTTTTTACGGGTTCATTATCGAAAAAGAGAAGATACGTATTCGAGGATTTTTTTCATTTCGCAATTTTTTGGGAAATAGGAGGGGTTGAAAAATTTACAATTTGAGTAAAGACCATTTTCTTAAAAAGACATAACTCCTGTTATATTTAAGCTAGAGACCTTATTTTTTTCATTTGAAAGATAAAAGAAGGAGATTTAATAAAAAAATTATTACAAAAATTTTATTAACAAATTAAAATTGTTATAAACTGTTGAATTGTAAGTAAATTTATCTTTAAAGTGAGCATGATTGGATATTATTGAATGAGTTGAGAATCACTGTGTTAGAGGTGTCCACGAGCGGAACGTCAATCATACACCGCTTTTTGATTTCTGTCTCTTAAGTAAGAGGACGTGTAGTGTTGCTCTTCAATATGTAGATTTAATATTAATAAAGTTTATCATAGTATTTAAAGTGTATCCCTTAACATCTTTATTAAAACCACCCTCAACATTCAACATAAACAATTAAAATTTTTAAATCGATTTTTAACTAGTTTAGCCCACTCGAATTACGTTCTTAGTATTTTTATTGTATTCTGCGTCAAATTTCCGATCGAAAACGATTTTTTTAAAAATGGTCAAAGTACTATTACTATTGGAAAAAATTTAATGTATCTAGCGCTGTCGAGCACGGGACCTCACACCGGCGCGCGGTTCACTTTACACGGCCGATTTTCTTCTCTTATATCGTTTTTCTCTTAAAATATAAATGATTATTATATATTTTTAAATAAATAATCTTATTTCTTAGACAAGATAAATTTATTAAAAATTCAAGAAATAAATAAATAATAAGAAGTAAAAGAAAAACATCAGTATTGAAAATGTAGATTACTTTATTAGGGTCTTTATATAAGATTTATGATAAAAGAAAATCGTTCTTCCCACAGTTTAAGTAAAGGAAATGGAAATGGTCATTTCCAAGGCATTATCTATGCGAAATTGTAAACCCGAGAGTTTCGAGACAAGAAATCCTTAAACCTTGTAAACTTCCGAACTCAAACGTTCTCAGCTAATGAAAATGATTTAGAAGTCCTACAAAGACAGTTAGTAGACTACATAAAATCAGAGTTACAAGGGATTAACAAAATAGTATATTTTGGCGAGGGGACTCACACCAAAAAGCACCCCGAATTGATTGAATTTCAGAAATATTCTGCTTTAAAAATTAAAAATAAAAAAAAATTAAAAACAATTTTAAACCATAAAAAAAATTTTTAATCTGTGTACAAAATGTAAAAAACGCGCTGAATCCGAATCCGAAGTCAGAATTTGCCCTACGCGTCAGCGTTTCGCCCTAATCTCAAAAAAGTTGAAAAAATAGGTATTTCCAGTTCTGGGGATGAGGCACATTAATTCTGATGTTTTTCGATGCACTAAATTCGAATTAGCTGTCAGAATTGATCCCTGACGTTATCCATTAACACTAATCTCTAAAAAAAAACTCAATAAATTGATATAAAATTGTGATATACTGCCTCGAAGGCTGATTTTTTTTAAGGCCTATATCAGCGGAGTCTCATTCTCACAATTGACGGGACCTTACTTCAACTTACCTAACCTAACCTAGACTCACCTAATCTTACCTAATCTGACCTAATAGCACCTAACCTGACCTAATCTGGTTGACGGCATGTCGAAGAAATAGACTAAATGTCTTCAGTTTGATTGCTTTCCACCATAACGAGTTCTTTTCTCTTCAGAGGATCGATGCAAAGGGTTTCGCCTTCGTTTCTTCCCCTTCACAACAGTTTCTCTTTTCATCATCCAGCAAAAATCAGCCATCATGACTTCATCCCATCTACCCTGATACCGTTGTGCCATGACTTTTATATCTTGATGGCACCGTTCGCCTAGTTCTTCACTGTAGTCGCCAGCATTGTCGGGAAAGCTATACAAATGGGAATAGCTTGATGAATCTAAAGTTACACTTCCTTGTTTCCCATGCGAATAGCTCTCCCGACAATGTTAACGACTACAGTGAAGAACAAGGCGAACGGTTCCATCAAGATATAAGTCATGGAACAACGGTATCAGGGTAGATGGGATGAAGTCATGATGGCTGATTTTTGCTGGATGCTGAAAAGAGAAACTGTTGTGAAGGGGAAGAAACGAAGGCGAAACCCTTTGCATCGATCCTCTGAAGAGAAAAGAACTCGTTATGGTGGAAAGCAATCAAACTGAAGACATTTAGTCTATTTCTTCGACATGCCGTCAAACAGATTAGATCAGATTAGGTGCTATTAGGTCAGATTAGGTTAGATTAGGTGAGTCTACGTTAGGTTAGGTAAGTTGAAGTAAGGTCCCGTCAATTGTGAGAATGAGACTCCGCTGATACAGGCCTTAAAAAAATCAGCCTTCGAGGCAGTATATCACAATTTTATATCAATTTACTGAGTTTTTTTTAGAGACTAGTGTTAAAGGACAACGTCAGGGATCAATTCTGACAGCTAATTCGAATTCAGTGCATCGAAAAACATCAGAATTAATATGCCTCATCCCCAGAACTGGAAATACCTATTTTTTCAAGTTTTTTGAGGTTAGGTCAAAACGCTGACATGTAGGGCAAATTCTGACTTCGGATTCTGATTCAGCCCGTCAAAATACATAGGAAGATATAGGTCGCATCCCCAGATCACGACACTTTTTTTTTGTGTGGCTGTGTTAATGGACACAATAAGACCTACGAAGTGCTTGCTTACAGTACATGGCGGCTCGCGGCGCCGTAGCCGAGCGCAAGAATGATTTTTTAAGCCCAATAGCAATTATAATCTCATATACTAACCTCAATGATTTTGATGGGAAAAAACCAAGCTTTTTTAAAAAAATATTTTGAAAAAAATTCTAGGTGTCGCATTGAGAGAAAAACGAAAAAATATGTATAAAAATTGAAAATGAGAGTGAAATATTATTTTTATTGGAAAATAATTATTTTTATCGAAAAGCTCATGAAAAAACCTTTAAAAAGTTCTTATAGAAACATTAAATTGATCAACTTTAGCTGAAGTTATGATTAATTGAATAACGGCGCGCGTGTTAAAAAGTCAAAAATTTGAGCCCCTGTATGTTAACAACCAGTTGTACTAGAGTTGTTTCCTTTGGGGGATTAAAATAGATCCACTAGGACTACAACTCAGTGGAGTTTCAAAAAGATGAAAGACAAAAAAATTGAAGGCGGGTACGCTCGAAAAAATTTGCACCATATAGTGGAAATTTACAAAATCAATGTTTGTATCATCAAAGTCATATACATCATCGTTGAGATTCTTATCAGCATACAGAGCTTGTACATGTAAAACATTAATATGTCGATCTCGCTTTTGTGCCGTAAGACACCATACACATTTACTGAGATGTCATTAAAGGCTAATGTCGGAATGATATCTAGCAGGATGTAAAGCTGCCAAGACTGACAATTTAAAGCACTCATTGACATTGTTCTGTTCGCAAATGCTTGTTTTCTTTTTATTTGTAACGGTAGATCGATATAGGAACTCTCTCGCATAGGATTATATTTATTTACATTGATTTATAATTTTATGATTGAATGTAGTGTCTAATCGGAATGTACTTCTTGAAATTGTTCCACTTTACGCAGGATTGGTTGCTTCACATTTACATCTAACCAATCTGCTAATAAAGTATTATGGAAAATTTCATTGGTGTTAACAATGAATGTTTGAAGCTTAATTTTTACTTTTTTATTCACTACTTTTCTATATTTCGCACCGTGCACACCATATACTTTTATTGGCCAACACTTATTCAATATGCCTCAATACATTGTTCAAATACAATTAAAGCATAATCGAGGAACGCACTTATATCTGTATGTACAAGATTCAGGATAACACCTGTTCGAAGCCTACTATTATCATCATCAGGCATCTGTACTCTACTATCTCGCTTCAATTGTACATCGAATAAAGCATGGAGACGCATAATTTGTTCAATAATATTGATACACCTTTTCTCTTCAGAGGTCTAATATAAGTTTCTTAATACATTGTTTAGTGTGACTAGATTAACATTACACTGATTTACCCATCTGTGAATGAAATTAATTTTCACACTTTCCTCTTGAAAATTTGGCAGAACAGATAAAGTCTCTTCAGTCACTGGAATGAGCACTTCACATTCGTCAAGAATATCTATATTCTGATTACGTTTCAGTGGCCTCCCATCATTGTCCTTCTTCGAAAAAATTTTGCGTTTTGTAGACATGATGACTGATGGAATTGTCTTTGCTGCTGCTGTTGTCACTGCTCTCAGGTTGCTCTGCTGCTTCTGCTGCTGCTCAGACAAGCTGTGAAACCTGGGATGATTTTCAAGCCTGTTGCACCGCCTTATATTCTCAGATTCCCCACTCTTTTTCTGCTTCCACCACTCTTCTTCCACCCTCCAATAATATGTGCGCGGACTTACAAAAATTTATAGATAGATTTTAAAAATAAATATTTACATCTATGACAACGATTACATTCATCACAATGACGATGGTAGCGATAATGTAGGTTTCGGCATTATCGACGGCGTAGTTGGCTGCGATGTGAACCTTGATCACCACCTTTTTCTTCTTGATCGCCACCTTATTCTTCGCTTACCATTGGTGACAGCAGTGGTGGCGGTGTAGCTGGTCTTACTGATGAGCTTATTGGTAAAGGCCAGTTACTAGCACGCCAGTCAGTTGAGGATGATGGTACAGGGCTAGATATTTGGACTCGAGCACTCGATCGTGGTGTTGGCGATTCAATTGGTGTTCGTGGGGGTTCATACTGTAGCCACTCCAAATCATGGTACCGCTGTGTTGGAGGTGATGGATTCCTGTTCAAAGCCCTCTCCATTGAAGCTGACAATGGGATGAGAATCCAGACGTTATGAGTGACGCCAGCAACATTACTCGAGCAAGCTTAAAATAAAAAAAAATTTTAGTTAATATGTAACGGGCAGTATGGCCCGTTGCATACTTATAATATTATCGATCGGTGTGAGGCGAGACAAGGGGAATTCAATTCAGCGTTGCTACCCCAACCACTCTACGCATCACTGGCGAACACTTAAAAGCAACGACGCCTACGCTCTCCAGTCAGTTCGTCGATGCACAGCTCAGCTGTGACAACTCGTTCTCTCTATCAGCGGGCGCTCCCATGGTAGAGAGAAAAAAATCGGCCTAGACATCGTTAACTGGATATTTGGATGGCAGGCGCTACTACATCCATATATCTAGATTTCGATTCCCCACCGCGAAATGGACCTTTTGCGTCGTCTTCAGGGAAAGCTTGGTTAGATACGTAATCAGAGGGCGCTCCCATGGTTACCTATCTGACTATAGTTATCATGTTTCGCCGGCCCGAAAAACCGACCAAACCTGAGTCACCTGGAGAACAATTCACGAGGGAAATCAAGCACCTGGTGAAACTCACTCTGTACCTCCAGAGGGGGCTCCCATGGTCGTACACCGAAAGAAGGGCGTAATCCACTCCCTTAGAGTGAACCAGCTGCTTGATCGCGAACGGGTTAATTTCATATTTGTTCAGTCATCTTCACGACATCTCTCTCTCTCACTGTACCGTACCGTACCGTTCACCGCCTAGAGAGAGACGGGCTCAGGAGATGACACGCTTAAACGCAGCTCTCGTAGACTCGTTGACTCGCTCACTCACGCTTGTCGCTTATCTCTCTAATCCAATTTATTCGCATTGTCGATTCACAGACTTATTGTAATTATCGCGTCACACATATACTTATACGTTATTGATATTTACTTCACGCATACAAACTTTCACACTAGTTTCTAAATTAGATTTGTACATTTTAGGAGAATAAATTGATCTTTGTTAATTTTTATACCAAAATTATCGTGTTATCATTCGTCTTAAAATAACCCCAAATCCTGGTTCGACTGAAGCGTCCGGAGACGAATAGTGGGGCTTCATCCCTAAATAACACCACCGTTACAAATAAAAAATTAAATTAAATATTGAAAACTCGAATTATTTACATGTATAATAATTAAACCCTACCTCAATCTCTTCATCTGTGACAGCAATGTCATCGATGAACATATTTAGCATCCCTTGCAAATTATTCTTACTCGCCATCTTATACAGGGTGTCCCATCACGTATGAACGTGCCGGTACTATGTGATAGAGGACAAAAAAAGAAACCGAAAAGTCCTCTGGCAAAATTTGATTTGGGCCTTAGTTTGGGCACAGTAAAGCTTCAAAGTTGGACATAATGACCAATAAGAAACGAGAAGTGAACCGCCTGAAGTGAACCGCCATCACGCACACCATCTTAACACTTATGAGACAAACAAGTGGTTGCTAAATCTCGCTTCTGATTGGTTCATTATGACAAACTTTGAAGCTTTATTGTGCCCAAAGTAAGACCCAGACAAAATTTTACCAGAGGACTTTTCTGTTTCTTTTTTTGTCCTCTACTATCACCCAGTACCGGCATGTTCATAGGTGGTGGGACACCCTGTATAATCTTATTCTCCTTCCGTTACCGTTACTTCTACTGGTGCTACTGCTATTTCTGCTGTTGCTTCTTCTGCTGCTGAGTGCTGCTGCTACACAGCTGTATGTCTGTCTGCCGTTCCGTGCTGCCTTATATATCGACAGTCCCTACTACACGCACTGCTAACCCCACTTCGCAGGCTGCGCGCGTACGCGTACGCGTGAACATAAAAGATGGGCGGGAAATCCTAACGCATGCTAATCCTAACTACCAAGCAACTCGGTCGGTGAGGCAGGTTACTGAAATACCAACCGAGCTTGAATCCGCGTCAGAAATCTGCATTACCGACTGAGGGTAACATTACCGTCTGTAATTGCACGCATGGTAAGTGGTCCCGTTCCTGTATAGTGCAACTACTAAAATGCATTAATAATACATGTTAATCGATTCGTCTCGACGCAAGGAATCTTTATTTCCTGTATATAAGCTTTGAATTTTAATTATTTCAGAAGTTATAGTCGAAAAATCAATTTTGTAAAAATTCTAAATGTACACAGTGTGTCCAAAAAATAACCGAACTTTTTGGATATAGAATAAAATACACATTATATTACCTTTGAAAGTTATTATTTATTCAAAATAGGTTCCATTAGACTGAATACAACGTTTGGAACGATCAACCAACGCATGCATAGATTTTCTTATGTCATTGATAGAAATGTTCTTCAGCACCTCTGTTACGGCTGCTTGAATGGCTGGGATATCATCATAAAATGCTCCTTTCATCTTGGTTTTCAATTTTGGAAATAGAAAATAGTCACATGGTGATAGATCAGGTGAATACGGAGGGTGGTTGATGAGAGAAATCCGTTTTTTCATCAAAAATTCGTTCACTTTTTTGGTCTTGTGAGGTGGTGCATTATCGTGCAATAAAAACAGCTGTTTTCCTGCTGGATATTCAGGTCTAACACGACCAATTCTTTTCCACAAACGATGTAAAACGCCTAAATAGTATTCTCCATTAACAGTTCGACCTTCTGGAACAAATTCCTTGTGGACAATACCCTTTGAATCATAAAAAGTAATCAACATTGTCTTGATTCGAGACTTCTGAAAAAGCAATTTTTTTGGTTTTGGCTCGCCTTTGGTCTTCCATTCAGCAGATTGACGCTTAGTTTCAGGGTCATATTTAAAGCACCATGTCTCATCACCAGTTATGATCGAATCAAGAAAGTCTGGATCGTTTTCAGCAGTTTCAACAATGTCTTTGTAATGCTCCACACGAGCGATTTTTTGGTCTTCATTTAATTCATGTGGAACAAAACGCGCACAGATCTTTCTTTTACCCAAATCTTCAGTTAAAATTCTCCAAATAGTGTTTTTACTCGTATTTAGTTCCTAAGCCAACATTCTCGTAGTAAAATTTGCATCGATACCAATGATTTCACGGACTTTTTCCACAAATTCAGCACGTTTACTAGCTTCTGAACGACCTGGCCTTAGGTCGTCATTTAAATCCTCACGACCATTTTTAAAACGTGTAAACCACGTATAAACTTGAGTACGACTCATAAAATCATCACTATAAACTTTTTTCATCAATTCGTATGTCTCAGCGAATTTTTTTTCAAGTTTAACACAAAATTTTATATTTTCTCTTTGTTCTATTTTTGTTTTGTAACATTAGCACACTTTTTCTTGTATTGAAATGGCTGTAACTTTAACATCTGTCATCCGATTTAAATGAAGTTAGGTGCGTTTGAAAGAGGATGAATGTATCTTTTTTATGCTGTAAGTTTTTAATAGATGGCGCTGCATGTTGTATGATATAAATATAAAGTTCGGTTATTTTTGGGACACACTGTGTATATAAAAATTTTTAAATTCAATATTTTGAAAAATAATTTAGCACGTTTTGTGATACTTGTAGTGCCAATATACTCTACAAATTTCATCAATTTATCTTCAATTGTTTTTAAGTTAATGTGGCGACAAAAAACGGCGACATCCATAAACACACAGACACATCCGGACGAAATATAAGATTAATTTATTCATTCATTCATTCTCTTTCTGTGATTAGAATGTTGTATTAGACATTTATGTATCAAGTGAGGAAAGTTTAATTAAACCATTTTAAAAATATTTGAAAATGTAACGACTACAAAACTTCCTCTATGAGGAGGCAAAATTTTTTTAAATAGGTTCAGCCAATTTGAAGAAAATTATTCCCTTTACTTTTTTAAAATTCGTTTATAATTATTGTAAACAATTTTTTTCAAACCTAATATTTAGGGTAAATGATTCAAATAATGTAAGCAATTTACCCCCGTAGTCTGAATCAAATCCGTCCCGGGGCAGGCCCCCCCCATGCTTATCCTGCTACGGCCTTTTCACGTGAACTTTTTCAGCTGGGTTTTCAGAATCGTTTCCGGTTTCAAAAATAATATTTCAAGATTAATACATACCCAGTTACGACATCATAATGATGTATAGATACCCTCAAAATTACGTACCCACTGAACATTTATGATTTACTGAATGATAAGAATTCCGACGTTTATTTAAATTATCTATAATGCTGTTCGTTTCTAGATTGGTGGATATACTACTCCGTTTGCAGTTTTAGGGTCAGCATTGTTCCTCGCTGCTGTAATGACAGCATTTGTCCTACCAGTTCATGAGATTAATGACGAAATATCTCACAATAATGGTGGTAAGTACTCATGTTTACAAAGAGTATAGCAGGGTAATCATGAAAAATTCCCCAAAAGGTAATCCAATGTTGAGTTTGCAATTTGAAAGTATACATTCAAGAAAATTTTTTCACAAAATTTCAAACCGTTAATCGCTAGATTGGATGAGTTTAAGGAGTAACGTTCATTGTCGTTTTTATTTTCTTGTGTATCTATCGTTAGAATATATTTATATATTATATTAAAAAAAAATCCACAGAATTTCTTTCAATAATTCTCAACGTGTATGATAAAACGCAAGTAATATCGTAGTTTTTTGTCATAGTTTAATCATCTATAGCGCTATTATTGTGAATTTTTTCAGATTTTTAAATTTAAATTAAATTTTAATGTGAAAAATTAAAAACAGTAATTTTTACATATTCCAATTCCTCAGGCCCATTGATACTTGAATATATTTATATTATCTGTTGCGAACATTCTAAATTTCCAATAGTGGTTTAAGTTTCAAGGTAGTTTAAAAATTTCATAAAATTTGGACTACTTCGACAGTAATGGTGAATTTTTTAGTTACATAGAAATTATATTATTCTGCATCATTCATTGTCAAAAATTTTTGCAATTGGTTTCGTTAAGCAATATTATTTTCCTCTACTATATGAACAAATCAAACAGTTACTTGTTATTATTCAAATCGGAGACAGGCACTTCATGAGGGTTACTATTCTTACTGGCGAATAATCTAAACTTCATGAAATCTGAGAAAATATCTTACTACGTAAACAGTTACACAGGTCGATGAAAAAAAATGATTTCAAGTTTCTGTTCTAATGCATAAATTCTAATTCTATGCACCGAAAAGAACCAAAATGTTCCTTTTTGACTTATAGTGTTCTATTGTCTGTTTTACATCGAAAAGTAAGATTTGAAGTTTTTGGTTGATTGCAATCAAAAATAATTATTTTTGAATGAAAGTAACTCAAATGTATATCAAAAATTAATTTAATAGTAATTTACAATAAAATTATGAGAATTTTAATTAAATATAAATCTCTTTTCAGGCTGTCAATATTTTAGAAATTTAAATTTATAATTTTTTCTCACGGGGGAGGCCTTCACATACTGCCAAACCCGAATGGGGTTTGTTTATTTTTATATGGGTCTGTACTCCTTACTCTCGGATTGAGAGTTGTCGTTTCCTTCTGGTTGTTATTATAAGCTTTAATTACTGGAAAATTAGGAGACTGGTGAATTCAAGAAATAAAGGGATTGATAAACAAACATTTATTTTAAAATATTAGTAAAATTGCTTTGATACAAGCTTACCCTGGTTGCAAATACTTAATTTTAATAATCCTTAATTTTTCTTCGAATCGGAACGGCGAGGTTTTGAGGGGAAATTTCGCCCTTCAACACGCGCCCTTCCAGCTGGGCCGTAATTTTAAATAAATGCGTTGTTTTACACAACTCGTGTCCTTTTCGCGTTTTTACACCGTGATAACGAGCACCCGTTACTTCGAATTTCTTTTAGGAAGAATAGAGCATTTTGCCTACTTCCCACTGAAAGAATTTCGTGTCGCTAGTGTCAAAATCTCTTTATCGTTAGATTCGATAAAGTGATTTTGCTCTTTGACTTTTTCTTTTATTTAACACTAAAATGCTTTTCACAATTTATGCTCAAATTCAATAATTTCCCGGTTTAGTATTTGAAATAACTCCCGACCCGATAACAATCCACATTGGATTCAGAGAGGGGGTGGGGGGGAGAGGGGGGAGCTCGCCACGGTTTGTGCGCGTTGCATTCACGTACATACATACTATAAGCACACATGCATTCATGCTATAAATTTTATTCTTATCTTAGACTATATTTAATTTTAGGTAATTTAAATGCTGAAAAGGCATGAAGGGTATCAAAATAATATGTATTTATGGCTCATTACAAATGAAAGGTCATTTTCATGTCCCCCTGCTAAAAAACATATTTTTCGTATTTTTTTTGCAACTTTTGTGATTATTAAATTAAAATGAAGTATTATCTACTATTATTCAAACTTATGAATATTGAAAATCAATTTACAACTGAATAGCAGACCTAAAAGCAGACAAAATGTGCACTACTGTCCCTGTCCCCAGGCCACTTACGATATATTACTTGTAATCTATATTCAATTTTTCTTCAGTTATACTATACAAAATAAATTTTTTATTAAAATATAAGCCTAGTAATTTGATATTCATTAATTACTTCTAACAGTTTATGATTCTATGTACCCAAAAAAAATTATCAAACACGTGTCCCTCATTTTCGTTTTTTTAATTTTGACAAAAGGCGCTCATTTTATCCTTCACATAATATTCTGTGTCCGTGGCAACACTGTTTGCTTTGCTCATACGTCCAAAATAAACAGCTGTCCTCAAGTAAACGAAACCACTAGATCGTTTTAATTTTGGAAACGTCAGTTTTGTAGCAAGGCAGAAAAAAAACGAAGGTTTGTTGTGCAACGGGTGTCCACTACTGTCCCGCGTGGAAAATGGTAAGAAAATATTTAAATGGTATCATAAACGTACAGTAACATGCAACGATGCCTACCCATCGTAACTTTGATTCGATATTAAAAGTTGTTCACCGACTATTCAGTTAATATACTTTATGCATATGCACTGCACTAAGTGAACGTACCCCTGGTTTCCTGTCAAACTTTAAATTATAAATAAACACAAGATGTGTGGAATAACCTCAGATTACATAATTAATTAATTATTATTATAATAACTAAGAAAAGGTAATGTGCAAATATGGAAAAGTGTATAATTACAGTCTTGTTAAGAAAACTCCAAAAATCGTGTAATTTGTGTATTTTTTTTATAAAGGTTAGAAAATTGTTTTGCATTATATTATTTCTTAATTTGATTTAATTTTTTAATATAAAATTTAAGTTTACGAGATTAGGCGCGCGCTTGAGCGCGCGTGTTTCGCTTATAGAAAGTGAAATGAAAATTGAAATCCTCGCGCCAAGTCGAGAATACTCACGACTTGACGCTCACTTCATGCGTAACCAGTGTTTATGCAGGAAATGCATATAAAGGTAACGCTATGAAGTTAGCCGAAATTCATGTCCTTTTTATAATAGGATTTATTAAAGTTTAACCTCATCTTATAAATGCCTCAGAAATATAAAGGAAAACCAAAGAGGCTATTTCTTTCTTTGCTTAGTTTTCTACTTGAACAGTTTTGAAATATTTTTTGTATATTAATATACAAAACAGTTTTCTAACCTTTATATAAAAGTACACAAATTACACGATTTTTCGTGTTTTCCTAACAAGACTTTGTAATTAATTTGTTTCACTTTGTAATTTTACACTTTTCCATATTTGCACATCACCTTTTCTTAATTATTATTATAATAATTAATTAATCACGTAATCTGAGGTTATTCCACAAATCTTGTGCTTATTTATAATTTAAAGTTGACAGGAAACCAGGGGTACGTTCACTTAGTGCAGTGCATATGCATAAAGTATATTAAGTGAATAGCCGGTGAACAACTTTTCATATCGAATCAAAGTTTCGATGGGTAGGCATCGTTGCATGTTACTGTACGATTATTTATTGTTTTCAATTCACTTACGAATGCGACTAGCCGCGATGTTTTAATCCTATCTTTTTTGTAAGGACGAGCAAGCAAGTGGAAAATGTCCACTACTGTCCCCGAATTATTTATTACGTACTACGATATTGTATTAAGAATAAATAACTTTTATATTGTATATAAAATTTATGCATTATTACGAAATGTCCACTACTGTCCCCAAATCCATCGAAATCCTGTTTACGCGTTTTCTTCTTAGACAAGTGAGAAATATGTAATTAGCCATTAGTAATTTCATTTTTTAGTTAGTAAATGATCTTTCTATTATAATATTTATATAAAACTTATAAAATATGTTTAAAATATATATTCTTTTCAAACAAAAATGAGAAGAAAAATTCATTTTTCCTGCCTTTTGGTTGATGTATAGCACTAAATTGTAAATAAAACTTGATTTTGCACATATATTTATACTTATTTGATATCTGTTACTAAAAAATGACAAAATTTTCAATGTTTTTAATAAAATAAGGAATTTTTATGCCAAGGCAGAAAATTTTCAGAGTTTGTTAGTTTCTACCATAAAACGGTTCATCCTTGAAAATAAGAGCCTCCAACTGCGCGACCACTATGATTTTCGTACATTTGACACCTCAGACAATATAAAAAAATTAATTTCGATCACAAAATCGATTATTGCCATTTCAACATTCGTAGTAGCCAAAAATAACCTTTTATTTGTAATGAGCCTTATATATTGTTATTTTAATTTGGATAGTCGAAATATTTAGAAAAATTAAATTAATTTTTGTAAATCTTTATTCACTTGAGTTTTGCGCCGTCCGTTTTGAAGTATCTTGAGAGGCTCTAGAATGCTTTGCTAGCTTGCTAGAGCTCTAAAGTTCTTGTGAATGGTCAGCTTTGTATAGTTTTGAAAATTAAACTATACAATGTGTGATCGTAACAATCAAAATTCGATACTTAGAACTCGGAGCCAAAATTCGTGCAAGATAAACGTATATTTTAATTACACAACCATTTTCATAAAAATGATCAAAATTCCTCTGAAAAAATCATTCAGAGAAAATGTTGCAATTAGTATCTACCTCAAGGTTGTATATTTATAAATTAAACATGTTAAAATATGAATTTATTTCCCAAGAGTTATGAAACTTTTTCTTAAAAATTAACTTATAATAATAAAATAAACGGTTGCTAACACGCGTACTCGAAATTTGAAGTTCGTGTTAAAAAAAATCGAACCGCATCGCGGGAACATTCTCATCGGGCGCTTCGCTCGCAAGTATGAACGCGTCTAAATATTGAGCACGATTCTGTTGTCGCGCTTCGCATCTGATGTTGTATATTCTACATATGCCAATTACAAAATTTGTTGCTTATTTCAGAAGCAAAGAAGCAAAGTTCACTGCATATAATAGATTCAAATAAATCATTTTAAAGATGATTAAAAGAATTATCTTATTGGTTTATTATTGGTCTTATAAAAAATGTTTAACAAAAATTTTATTTTACCTTTTAAAGGACTTTTAAAGGACTATGTTTTTGTAATATTTTCTCATATCTCAAGTTTTTTGACTGGGAAGTTGTATTGAAAAAATTTTTTTAAAAATATTTTTCACGATCAAAACGAAAACTACTTACCTCATCAAAAAATGGTCAAGGGAGAAATCGTAGAACTTTCTAAAACGTATAATTATGTTTATTTTCACTTTCCCTATATCTCGTGTTATTTGGCTCAAAAATTAAATTTTCTATTTTTCAAGAAAAATCAAAACCTTATTATTATATTGAAAGATTGATATACTTGGTATACTTTTTTAGTGTCCAAAAATAGGTCAAGTTCGTTAGCAAGCCATTTCGGATGAAAATTAAAAACTGGAGCATTTTGAAAATTTTTGAAATCATTTTTTTTTTAATTTACAAATTCTATGTACTGTATTAGCTATTTTTAAGTAAGCTTTGCCTTTGTTGTTTGATACTACGGCATTTCCTAGATAAATTCCCTCTCCTATGGATAATTCGGGAACATAGCTCTCTTGTTTATCAGGGTTTCCTACATATATAAAGAAATCTGTTATTGTTCGAGCTGGAATAATTATAGTCTCGTTCGGTTCAAATGGATATTTTTTATTTGAAAATTCCAAACATCTATCAGCATAATTTATTTTTACGTTATTATCTGTAAAGAACTCTGAACCTAATACACCGTCTTTTGAAATTGGAACATGGTTCGGAATTATATTAAATGTGGTTAGATATCCTAGAATGTTAATTCTGACCTGTCCAAGAGTATAAACAGGGTGCTCATTGATTCCTGTTAATCGTGCTAATACCGAATTGTTTATAGAAATAGGTGCTTCAAGTGCTTTTTCTTTTAAAAGATTCATTCCGGTTCCAGTATCTATCATTATCCGAGCGGGGTTTTTTAATCCATTAGTTGATAAATTAATACAGGGTATGAGATTATTGTTACTGAGGTTTATTTCTGCGGTCAAGAGTTCATTATGCTTCATTTCTGATGCAATTAAGTTGGTCTGTTGCTCTGCTCCCTTATAGCACCAGGTCTGAGGGAGTTCATATC
>CAJFCO010018329.1:53337-66301 GCA_904066015.1 Synergus gifuensis
TATCGTCACACTAAGGGTACTTTTACCCCCAAAACCAAAAAACTCTATATCTTCTTACCTATGGGGTTCAAAGGGTGGTACTTTAAGCTATTGAAAAATTCAAATTCACCATTCGGAATTTTTTATGTCCTTCGAAAACTTGGAATTTTAAAAAAATTCCCAAAGATTGTTTATTCTAAACACCTGGTACACAAACCGGTAGACCGTGGTCAGTGGTGCACCATTTTAGATTTTTTTCTAATTTTAATTACTTGAATTAGGAAGATTGTAATGATTGTATCAGAATTCTGAGGAATTTTCAGTACATAATTATTTAATGATAAGAATTATTTATGATAAGATAATTATGATTAACTCGTCCAGCAGTGGTTTCTAATTTGGTTGTTAAGGAAAAGATTCTTATGAATTTTCGAATCTCGTTTAAGTGTGAAGTTGCACCACAGATTCAAAGCCTTCTACAAAAATAAACGCAGGGGAATTATACAGTCTGAACTTGTATTCTCACACACTCTCAGCGATGGCACATGGATTGTCGGCTATCTAATGCATTTTTTTGATTGGATAATCTTTAATTGCTGATTACTCGTTAATTATGCATTTGTTACGAACGAATAAGTACAATTCTTTAGAAAACAAGTCCGGGAAGAAATTTATAAAGAATCATTTAAGGCAAGTCGGAGAATAACAGAAAAGAAAAAGATCAAGTTTATTGAATCGATCTTTTAAATTATTTATGCGGGATTTCGTGATCACCTGTCCTCATCCGAGGTTAAAATGTGTCATCATATGGGAGAAATAAATAGAGAAAAACAGTGTAATTTGTAAATAGAAATTATATTCTTAAACTCCCAAAGTTAAACCCCATTATTAGGAACAATCGATTGTATAATTTTGACAATGTTTAGAATTAAGGATTAAACAATATAAAATAAAATAGGATTTAGTAAAAGAGTTTGGAACGATACAGTTTTATTTCGCTTACTTATCTCCTAGCATAGCTTATTATCTATTATCTATTATCTATTATCTATTATCTATCTAATACCACTAGGGATGAAGCGGAGAGGGCAGAGCACTTATCCATTTTATCCCTATTGGGCCATACACGTTTTCTTTATCTGAGGCGTTATCACGAATGATAACTCTAGTCCATTCAGAATTATTCTCTCTCACTCACTCGCGGATAATTCCTCTCCCACGCTTCGCTGTAATTCACTGGATTCACACAAAAATCATATTAGTTGGCTTTTAACCAAAAGGCATAAGGGCAATTAAATCCCAACACCCTTTTCTAAATGTTTTTATATGAGCCCGGTGCCTTGTTCAAAGAACTTCAATTCTTGCTCGTTTTGAGATTCGATCCCGGATTGGAATTCTGCGCAGATTTAATTTTAAAATTAGAGAACGATACAGTATACCCCTCTACGGAGCCGAGAACTCTAAATTGCACTTTCTAGGACCAAATGAATATTAAAAACTCCATTTCTCACTTTCCTACGATTCACAAATTCATCTATGCCTAGAGGTCGTAATGACTATCGACATACTCTAGAACCTGATAAAGTCGGCGGAGTTGGCCTAGAGATCACAATGACTATCGACAAGAGAAATAAAATTTTAAATTCTTCATATGTCCGAACTTCGCGACGCAACTTAGTTATTTCCCGCACCGCACGTTTTGATTAGTATCCGAAATATAAATACGAATTTTCTCTCCTATGTCTTATAAATTCGTTTATGCCTAGAGGTCACAATGACTATCGACAAGAAAACCGAATTTATATTATGTAAGGAAAACACAAAGAATTATGTTGCTGATGCTAGAAAATGGTCCCTAGATCAGCCAAAGTTTCCCTGCTATTGATCTAACTGGTAAATCTAAGAGCTTGGGGAACTTTGTTCTCTTCTCGAGTTGAATTTTGAGGATTTTACGTCCTTCGCAATTCGATTCGATCTGTCAATTCCTTCGGGACAATTTGCCGGCAGTTATGTATGAAATTTAACAAGGGATTCGAATTATTACCCTATCTTTCGTTACACAAGTTGTAGCCACCCGACAGAACTGCGCGAAAACGAATTAACGATGTTAGCGAGACGGGCGCCGATCTTCCGATTAATAAAAGGGGAAGCTTCTTAACTCGTAAAGAAGTTCCGTCAGACTGCCCAGAGCATCTGAATTGCTGTTTTTATGATGCCCGTCGTAAGTGTGCCATCGGTGGATTTGGTGGGAAATTTTGAGGTGTCAGGATTTTGTGTTTCGAAGAGAAACCAGGTTAAGAATTTCTGACTGAGTACTCTTGTGTTGAAATTGTGACATTTGCAGAAATGCGAATTTTTCAATAGAGGGCAAGTGTCTGAAATTGGTCACTGTTTCATTTGATTCTGCAAACTTGCGAACGTTTGAATATTTCTGTTCATCTTGCGCAAGGACAGGAATTTGTCGACTTTTGATTGATGCAAGCAGAGAGAAATTTGTCACTGATGTTTCGAGAGAATTTTAATTCTATTTTTCAACTCAATTTCAATTGAGTATTTATTAAATAGAATGCAATTAATTTATATGATATTATTTTAATAACTGAGTATTAGTCAGCTGATTACAGAGCAGGTCAGAGTTCTGAGGGAGAGAATGCGAAAGGACGAATATGAGACGGGAAGGTCGGGTAAGAGAGGAGAAGGAAGAAGACTCTACAGAAATTGAAAAACCTTCGAGTGCACCGGGAAGCCTGACGATTCTCATGAAGTCTGTTGAGCCTGTGGATCTTCACAACGTCATTCGTCGGGAAGATGGATCAGAAGCTGGAGAATCATCCGACAAATGGATGCAGTCTATTCGCGATGAGTTTCGTTCATTAGTGAAAAGTTAAACATGGAATATTGTGAATCGGCCCTCGGACCAAACAGTGATAGAATACAGAATCGTGTTACGAAATAAGTTAGGCACGAATGGAAATCTAGACAGGCTACTGGTCTTTCGCGGGATAAAACTCAAAGCGATATTAGGCAAGGGAAACAAGCTAATGGGTATTTTGTTGTGTGCACTCACACGAAACTGACCCACTAGTGAAGACACAAACTAATTGATTGAATCAAGTTCGTGCAGTCCTTAGGGTCAAACCAGCCTATTTCGTGAATAAAAACTCGAACAACGGAAGACGAAGAAAAGGACGTCTGGAAGGAGTCGAACAGTCAGATTTTATCCAACGAGGGACGCAAAACCTCTCAAAATTCTGCCCGACTTGAGGAAAAAGTCCTCCATACTCACACTTAGTTCCATCATTTGGTCACTAAATCGTCAGCTGGGCTTCTTTGGTTGTCTTTTTCTGTTAAGGGGATTGTCTCATGTGACAAGCGTTTTTCTTACACTTTTTTATGATTTTTTTGTGACGAATAATACAAGCCAAATTGTCTGGTTTTTTTTGGTACATTTACGAACTATTCAACAGTCATTATAAATTTTTTTATGTTAAAATATAAAGTCAAATCGATTGTAAACATCTGGATTGACATCCGTGTCAAAAAAAAGTTGGGGGATGGTCAATACGATTTCAGCTGTTCTATTGGTCTGAAATTAAAAAATCACCGATCGTTTTAATAGGTAGATCTGTGGCTATAACCGGAACCAGAATTGAGTCAAAATTTTGAATATTTTTTTTTGTGAACTGTTGAACATAAAAACACGATTTTCATCATATTTTTTTTTGTTATTTTTTCAAATAAAAAAAAATAAATATAGATATCACAATGATTCTGGTTCACGCTAAAACTATAGATGTCCTGAGTATACCATAAAAATTTGAGTCCAATCGGTCAATTAGTTTTTGAGATATCGTGTTAGCCTTTGTGAAAAATGACGTTTTGAGAAAAACGCGTTTGAAAGTTTAGGTGTGAATGAAATAAAAATCTTTTACACTTCTTAACGAATCCGAATTGACAAAAATCCTTTTACACACACTTTCTAGATGTGTTTAGGAAGCAATTTGTGCAAAAAAAAAAGTTTGGGTATTAAAAAAAAAATTTTGGGTATGAATGAAATAAAAATCTTTTCCACTTCTTAACGAATCCGAATTGCCAAATATCCTTTAACACATACATTCTAGACGTGTTTAGCAAGCGATTTATGCAAAAAAATCGATTTTTTTGACCCATCACATGAAACAACCCCCTTAACAACATATATTGAATGTTTCCCTATTCAACACTAATTTTTGGACTCAAAATTTAGAATTTTTGTTATCGGTCATTTCAGCGTCTGCGCTCACACGAAATGGTCCAACGGAAGAGGGAATTCCTTCTAAATGCCTTTCCACAAAATAACAACCAAATCGTAAAAGAAAGAAAAATGTGGGGGGGGCGACTTTCCCCATTGTGCCGACATAAGACCACTTTACCCTACATATAGAGACAAATACTAACTAACTGTGACGTTGTATCAACTTTTGTGCTCATTCAATGAGCACTTTGCTTCCTGGAAGCAAATATGATTTGCTTCCTCGTAGAGGAAGTATTAATTAATTAATCAAATGAATTAATATTAGGACACTTGAATCGTGTCAACACAAAAAAAAGTTTATTTTCTTTACATCAGCCTTAAATTTTGATTATTTGAGAAATTATAGTCGAAAAATTCATTTTCGAAAATTTCAATAATGCATAACTTTCTTATTTTTGAATGAAATGCATTAATCTTATAATTGAATTGATTCGTCCGGACACAAGGAATCTTCATTTCCCTTACACCAGCTTTAAATTTTTATGAATTTTTGATTTTTTAAGGAAATTAAAAAAATTGTTATGCCAATCCTATAGGGCGTTTAAAAAGAAACATTTTTCACTTTTTGACTTTTTTTCATATCGTGCGTTGTTTGGCTTCTAATTTAAGTTTTCGTTCATTTTTTTTCGATTTTCAAAGTGTTGTCTTTCAGTTTTTTTTTAATCGAAAAAATTCATTACGTAAAATTGTTCGACTTTTAGAGTACTACGAACATCCGGGCATATATTTTTTAACTTAAAAAAAAGTGGTTTCAAAAATTTTCAAAATGCTCCAGCTTGTTGAATTTTTATCCAAAATGGCTGGCAAACAAACTTGACCTTCATTTTAGGACATTAAAAGGCCAATCCAATCGGTCATTTCTTTCGAAAGTTATCGTGCTCACAAACTAAAAATTTACAGACACACAGACAGACAGATAGACAGACACATTCGTAAAAACATTTATTTGGGGTTCAGGAAGTCAAAAAACGTGGAAATTTGATAAAAACGGGGGGTGACAAATTTACACAAATTTAATACCTTCTCTGATGAAAATGTAAAAATAAGTTCATCTTAAGCAACTCACTCTATAATACTGTTTTTTCAATACCTTTTTCCATGAACAAATCATGCTGTAAAACTATAATTAAATAGCTCAATTGTATTGATGACATAGTTAATAAAGTCTTTATTGATGTGCCAATGTTATATATTTTTCTTCTAGATATAACAAATTAAATGGGGGGAGCACCCTGATTATAGTCTAGGGAGATTTTCGGGCAAGCTTCAACTTTATGATCAGCAGATAACTAAAATTAAATTGAACATCTTTTATACTGTTTTTGATTATTAAGATGAGACTAATTTCTAGGATTCACCAAAGTCCTCAAGATTCCAGGAGTGATGGTAGCCACTGTATCTATAATTGCAACGAGTATGAGTATAGGATTTCTTCAGGCGACTCTTGAACCACATCTCCGAGAATTCGATTTGGGTCCCGTTATTGTGGGTCTTATGTTCGTTATTAATGGTGGCACATACGCTATTACAGCTCCAGCATGGGGATGGTTTTGCGATAAACGTTTTCACCCAAAGGTTAGTAAATATTTTATTATAAGTATACGTCAAAATGAAAAGGTACAGTATGCTTAGTCCAAACGTACAAACGAAAATGTGCTTTCAGCTGTAATATCTGCGTGCGTGAAAAACCGATGAGCAGCATTGTCATCATTTGTTATTTCCAGGGCTGCCACAGACTAATGAACTTGAAAAAAGTGACAAAAGTGACCAGTTTTATCTAAAAAGTGACTAAAAGTGACTAATTATGAACAAAAAAAGTGACTAAAAGTGACTAATTTTCGCACAAAAAGAGGTCTGTTATGTTCATAGTAACATTTGGTATTAGTCATTCTAGTGATGAATTTGGTGATGAATACCAAAAGGTCCCAATTTCCAGAATGAATTTTACAAGTCACACAAATTGTAATTCGTTTTATTCCAAATATATTACAAAAACTAAACAAAATTATCACAAAACTGCAGCATTTATCCGTAAGGATAAGACCAGAAACTGAAAACCCTCTCTCAACATCGGCGTTTCCATGAGACAAAGTAAGGAAGCTTTTCACAACTTTAGTTACAGTCGGGTACTTCTTTGCTCCCATAAGATTTTTTAAATCAAATATGCGAGTCCAATATTCGTCGATTCTCTCAACTTTAACCTCCAATATTTTCTCTCCTTGCAGAAGTTTCCACTCGTCCTTGAGCACATTAGTTTCTATCGTCCAGGGCAGAGCTTTAGCAGTTGCCACAATAGCACTACAGCTGGAAGATTTCACTCGCTTACTAGGGTCAAGGTACTGTAAGTCTCGGAGAATTGTGGCAGATTTTAAGGATGATTTATCTAAAATATGGTTGCAGACTGTGATGTAATGTGATTGAGCATCTTTAAAGAAAAGAGTCTTTTTCAATTCCGCCACCGTTGACAATTCATCCGAGCAGTCTTTCGGGAGAAAAACATTTTTTGGTTCGAGAATATTACTGCTATCGAATATTTTGTCATAAGGTAGATCTTCTTTCTTACAAGACCTAACAATCAAGATTTTCACTACATTCGTCAGCTGTGAATGCAGCAGGTCAATAAGAGGCTCCTCTTTTTGAAACATTTTCGTAACATTCGTCAGTATCTTTGAGCTTGAAACAACGAACATCATTTCAGCCTTCATCGTTGGTTTCCTTAACAGTTTTACAATCCGCAAATAGCACTCCTTCTCATGCAAGTTCTGACCCTGCTTGTTCGGAAGAAATTTAAGAAAATATTCAAGCGTAGGTTCCCAAAGAATGAAACTTCTTTATGCAGCTCCTTGAATTGTAAGCCAACGCGAAGATGCGTGCTCGATGAAATATAGTAGCGGAAAATTAAATTTCTCTAAAATGCTGCAAAAATTTTCCCATCTAGTAGGCCACCCATGAAAAAAATCATGCAACAAATAAAGCAAAGAAGATGCTTCCTCTCCAGCTTATCCATTCCACTAAGAAATGCATTATGACAAACGTAAATGGTGCAAGTACCAATATCAATTAAACATTTTTTCCTCATTTGAATTAGTTGGCTGCTCATCTTCCTGAAAACTCCTTTATTTACATTTGGTCCGTCGCTACCCAACATCAGAACATTATACGAGGGTGGTCTGAAAAGTTTCCGACCTAACAATGATACGAGACATTTTTTCTTAATTTTTTTTTATGTTTCTACATAGTCTCCTTGTAACTCTACACACTTTTTCCAGCGATGCTCCCATCTCTATAACCCATCCAAATAGTACTCGGCGTTTTTCTCTGCAAAATACTTGTTCACGAAGGTGATTGCCTCCTCATTTGAAGAAAACCTCTGTCCTCCGAGAACAGTTTTTAGATGAAGGAACAAAAAGAAGTCGCTTGGGGCTAGATCTGGTGAGAATGGCGGATGGTCAAGCAGTTCAAACTGTAATTCATGGATTTTCGCCATGGCGACCGCTGAGGTGTGAGACAGCGCGTTGTCTTGGTGAAACAGGATTTTCTTTTTCTGCAAATGTGGCCGTTTTTTTTGCAATTTCTGCCTCCAGCTTGTCAAGTAATGATGCGTAGTATACACCAGTAATGGTTTTTCCTTTTTGAAGATAATCTATTAAGATAATTCCATGACTATCCCAAAAAACAGTCGCCATCACTTTTCCAGCCGAAAAAACAGTTTCTGCTTTTTTTGGAGCCGGTTCCCCCTTTGCAGTCCACTGTTTTGACTGTATTTTTGTTTCGGGCGTATAATGGTGTATCCAAGTTTCAACTACAGTAATTAATCGGCGCCAAAACTTGGATTTATTGCGCCTTAACTGCACCAACAGAGCGTTGGAAATGTTCATTCGAACACGTTTTTGGTATAACGTGAGCAAACGCGGCACCCAGCGCGAGGACAGCTTTCTCATGCCTAAATCTTAATTTAATATATGAAAAACACGTTCTTTGGACATTTTAATAACCTGTGCTATCTCTCTCATCTTAATTCGGCGGTCGTCTAGCACCATTTGGTGAACTTTAGCGATGTTATCGTCAATAGTTGCAGTTTTTGGACGTCCCGAACGTTCATCGTCTCCCAAGCTCTTACGGCCACGTTTAAATTCAGTTGCCCAAAATTTCACTGAGGTAAATAATGGAGCATTGTCCCCATACACAGTGTCCAACTCAACTTTGATTTGCGTAGGCGTATTGCCTTTCAAAAACAAATATTTAATGACAGCTCGATACTCAATTTTTTCCATTTTCACAAAAACACTCACATCGACTCACTCAAACGACTGTCAACTAAAAACTGCGCGTCCAAAGTGGCTGAAGCTTTAGTGAGTCAAAAGATGCACAACTACATTCACTAGCTTTCATTGACGAGTCCTGTCATCTTCATGTTGAGGTCGGAAACTTTTCAGACCACCCTCGTATGTAGATAAATTAGCGTGCTCCATAGCTTCGTACAACTTCTCCAAAATGATGTAACTTGTAGCACTGTCAATAAAAAAGGTTCCCAAATGTTGAAAAACGATACCATGCTTTTCTTTGGACCAATATCTCACAGAGGTCTGGAGTTCCTTTTGCCCAGCAGCATTCGTTGTTTCGTCATATAAAAGACTAAAGAACGAATCTTCCATGTCTTTATGTTGGACAGACCTAAAATAGGGAGCCACTGCATCATTCAGGAGATAAGTAGCCTTGGTGCGCCCAAGAGTAAAATTTTCGGTACTTGGAAATTTTGGTACTTGGAAATTTTGTCATCACAGAAGAAAAACTAGAAGAAGAATCGTTTAACACACTTGATGCACATTTTATCATCAATTTAGTCGTTCCTTGTTGGCTAACGAAGTTTCTCTTGTGCTTGTCTGTCGCAGCATGTTGAATGAGAGCCTGAAATCCTTTGTGAGCAACTGTTATTCTGGAACCACCGCATACAAAGCAGGAAGCTTTATGATCGTTAAATCTGACTGCCAAATCTTTTATCTTACAGCCTTCTCCGTCATCTTTTTCGAGCCACTAAGAGGAAAAACTGCAATTCTTCCCCATTGCGTTTTACCAGAGCAGCAGGCCTAAAAATATCAAATTTTCAAGTATTTTTATTTTTATTTTAGAATTATAACTTTAATACACGTAAATATATAACGTGTATATAATATATATATATATATATATATAACTTTATACACGTAAATAATACACGTAAATATATATAACTTTAATACACGTAAATATAAGTAGACAATCCAAGACGAGAAAATTAAATTGGGTGTAGAAAATAATTTACAGATATATCAAATGTTTGAAAATCGGAAATTTTCAAGAAATTAAAAAATTACTTAAATCTTCAGATTCATTAAAAGCAATTTTTTGAAGTATTTCAGCAAGTTTCAAATGGAGCTATTTTTTCATTTTATCTAAGGTAATTTGTTCAATATTTTTTATTTATTTCATTTAGAAAAAACTTTATATATAGTTATTGCAAAAATCAGACACCGAAAATTTGAGTTTTTCTTTGCGACCATTTTCCGAAAATATTTTTAGAAAGAGATAATGATTTTTAGAATTTCTATTCAATCTTTCGAGAGTTCTACTTTTTTTTAAGTAACATGCTTTTCAAAAAATGCAACAAAACTTTGCAAATAAATTTTTTGACTCAAAAACTTTGATCTACAGTCTATTCAACAAGAGCGCGTGGTCTGTATTTTTAAAACTAATAGAGATATTCGAATGATTTTTTTTTTAATTAAAATACTTTCAAAGTACTAATACGCAATCACTTAGTAAATGGTCCAGTCTCCATCGTTGTCCAGAATGGCCTGGCACCTTCTTGGCACCATAACCTTTTAATTCTTTGTGACAGCTGTTTCAGGGTGAAGATACGTTTTCCGGCAAGTTTCCTCTTCAAAATACTCCAGACGTTTTCGATTGGATTTGGATTTGGGGACTGTGATGGCCAGTCCAAGGTGGTGATGTCATTTTCCTCTTTCCATGCGCTGCAGAGACGGCTTCGATGTTTTGGGTCGTTATCCTCTTGCAAGATCCAGTCGGCATTATCGGCTCCAAACATCTTTTTAGCAGACCTTAGAAGACCACGTTGGTATATCTGCAACATTTTCTGAGCGTTGAGGTTCTCGGTGTAGAGCTCTAAACATCCCAAATCGCGCTCAGAGAAGCATCCCCAAACATGGACCTTCACTGAGTGTTTAATGGTCCGCTGGAGAAATCTGCTGCCAGCCGTAGATCAGGCATACTCAATGGGAACCCATACCCAGAACGACGCTTCGTCATAAAAAATAACGTTCGACCAGTCCCGGTCGAGATTTTCAGCAGCCCACGCCTTCCGTTTTTCGATATGGGTTTCTGAGAGTAGGGGTGTCTGCCTCGTGCTACGGTATTGCATCTTCGATTCGGCCAATCGCTGTCGTATGGTGTTGATACTATTGTCTACGCCCTTTTTGGCTAGTATAGCCTTGGCATCTCGCAAACCGAGAGTGGGGGTACGCTTGAATAGCTGCATGATCGCTTTGTCCTCTTTGCTGGTTGTTGCACGCATTTTTCCTCTTTCAGGAAGATTGTCGATAGTTCCATTGACTGTTTTACCGACCAAGTGAGTCAACGTGCTCTGTAGAAAGGCAGGTTGCCGCGCATGCGCCATTTTGACTTTGAATCCAGCCAGCAAATGGCGGGAAATATAAAAGTTGATTCTTTTGCAGGGACCCCGCGCATGCGCCATTTTGGTTTTGAACCCAGCTAGAGAATGGTGGGAAATTTAAAAGTTGATTCTCTTGCAGGGACCCCGCGCATGCGCCATTTTAAATTTGAATCTATTCTTAAAATGGCGGTAAATTTAAAAATATAACTCTGCTGCTATGCAAGTGGTGGTAAATGTAAAAAGAAGTTTATTGTCCTTAATGTGGCGGGAAATTTGAAATTTAATAAGACAGTTATTACTTATCGGTACTAAAGCGTTGGATGACAATTTAACTTGACTATAAATTATTGATACAGATGGCGCCATCTACGAATTGGTGGGAAATTTAATAATAATTAACTGTTTTTAGAATACTTTATATAATTATTGATAATAAAGTGCTCTATATCAATTTAACTTCACTATAAGGTATTTTTAGCAGTAGTTCATAGCGCCACCATCGCTGTCGATATTTCACCACTGTCGATAATTTTATATGTCACTGTTTTACTTTCGGTCGGTAAGGTAGATCACTGACACCCAATCATGACTCGATCGATATGGCAGGTAACTGTTTTACCGACTGAGTGAGTCAACATGTTCTAGATGGTTTATGGTAATACAGGGATCTCACGTGATCCTGTATTATTGATTTTATAATGATTGTTATAAAAAAATCAATTTAGTTATGCTTACAGGATTATTTAAAAATTAAAATTATTTATAATAATTATTTATATGAATAATTAATCACAAAACCTTAGATTTTTTATGATAAATCAAAACGTTGCAAAACGTTTATAATTTTAAAAATATCTACAGTCATTTATTTATAATATTTTAATTTAAGTTATTAATTAATTAATATTTATAATTTTTTACACAATTAAACATTATAAATGATCGCTTTATAATGTTTGTTTCATATAATGCGTATTACAATCTCGCGAAACGTTCATCTAATTTTCAATTGATTTTCCCTGAATTTAATTTAATAATAGTTTATGTAAATTATTAAAAAAAACATAAAAAACATTTTACACAATTAGCTATTACAAATAATAACTTTTTTAGTATTTTATAGTAAAATTTATATATGAAAAGAATTGAATAGAATATTGCGTAATATGACTGTTCTGGAAACGTACGTTGAGTTTTCACGAAAACATATACGCAAATTTGTTTTTTACATTCTCATCAGAGAAGGTATTCGATTTGTGTAAAATTTGACCCCCCCAGTTTTTGTCAAATTTCTACGTTTTGGGACCCCCTGAACCCGAAAAACATATTTTTACGAATGTGTCTGTCTGTCTGTGGGACTCTGTGTGTGTGAGTGTGTCTGTCTGTCTGTAGATTTTTAGTTTGTGAGCACGATAAATTTCAAAATAATTGACCGATTGGATTTGCCTTTGGTATACTCTTTTAGTGTCCCAAAATGAAGGTCAAGTTCGTTGGCCAGCCATTTTGCATAAAAATTCAAAAAGTTGAAAGCATTTTGAAAAATTTTGAAACCACTTTTTTTTTAATTTAAAAATTCTAAAGACGGACATTTGTAGTGCTCAAAAATTGGAACAATTTTTCCTAATGACTTTTTTGGATGAAAAAAGAATTAAAAGACTTATAACATTTTGAAAATCAAAAAAAATGAAAGAAAACTTAAATTAGAATCCAAACAACGCACGATATGAAAAAAAGTCTAAAGATACAAAATGTTTCTTTTTGAACACCCTATAGGATTATTATAAAAACTTTTTTAATTTCCTTAAAAAATCGAAAATTCAAATTTTGAGCCAAATAACGCGAGATGCGAAGAAAATTATAAGGAACATACTATAGTTATTCGTCTTAAAAAGATCTACAAGTTCTCCTTTGACCATTTTTCAATAGGATGAGTAGTTTTCGTTTTAATCATGAAAAATATTGTTAAACAGATCCGAGCGCGAAGCGCGAGGTTTAAATCAAATATCGAGCGCGAAGCGCGA
>CAJFCO010018329.1:76301-98547 GCA_904066015.1 Synergus gifuensis
TGAGGTATGGTAACGAGTGTGCGTGCGGTACGCACACAGGCGTAATCACTCGTTACAGGTGTATTTATGGGGATGTTTTCATAAGAATCCACATTCTCAAGTTCAGAAAAAAAATCATCCGGGCACTGAGATCAATTTTTTCGAAAAATGAACATTTTACTAAAGGAGAAGTACGAAGAAACATTCACAGAGTCCTTATTTCTTTTCAGAAATGATTGATAGTGTCTGGGTGTGATTATGGGGGTGTTGTGATAAAAACACATAGCATGAAGTCTCCAAAAAAGAAAATCATCCGGGCACTGAGATCACTTTTTTCGCAAAATGAACTTTTTCCTAAAGGAGAGGTTCAAATAAACATTCTCAGAGTTTTTATTTCTTTGAAGATATGAGTGATAGTGTCTGGGTGTGTTTATGGGGTTTTGTGATAAGAACTCATACCCTAATGTCTGCAAAAAAAATCTTTCGGGCACAGAGTTCAATTTTTTTCGAAAAATGATCATTTACATAAATAAGAAGACACGAAAATTATTCATAGAGGCTTTGCGTATTATCAGAGATGATTGTTAATGATTTCCATTTATTCGAATAATTTAATTTTTGTATAAAATGAGATAAAAATTTATTTACATAGTGGTGCCAGTTTTCTAGAATACATGTATGTTTGATGGAATGTTAAAGCTAAATTATATAGCCTAACGTTCCTCTGAAAAAATCATCAACACAATATTTTGTATTTTGTGAAATTAGCTTTTTTTGAAAATTTCAAGTTTGGAAAATCTTTACCAAATCTTCTTTAGCTAAATATTAGGTGCGCAACTTCACTTCCGCAGATTTTTTCCAAAATGTGGGGCTTTATTCTTAAAAACTGATTACCTATTTATGACTCAAAGTACTGTCCGTCACTAGCCACTACTTTTTGCCATCTTTCGGGCAATTGTCGGATACCATCTCTAAAAAACGATGCGTCTTTTGAGGCGATCCACGAATCGATCCATTCTTTGACTTCTTCATAAGAATGGAAATGCTGCTCGGCTAGGCCATGTGCCAACGATCGGAGAAAATGGTAGTCGGCAGGAGCAATGTCTGGAGAGTACGGCGGGTGGGGTAAGACTTCCCATTTTAGGGTTTCCAAGTATTTCTTCATGCACAAAGGTGCAAAATATTTTGATTTTTTTTAAATAGGAAGCTTTTGCGGCACACCCACCATTTTTTGCCTAAACATACTTCAAAATATTCTGAAAAATGTGCCCCAAGTAAGAAATTAATTGAAGTGGTAGAACAGGGTGAAAAAAATTTTAAATCTTCAGCGTACAGCGTTAACTGTACCACCCGCTGTATGCATGCGTACTACACTGACTGTAAAGGGGTAATATTTTATTGTGAGTACCTTCCCTCTCACACTTCGTAGTGTAGCTTTATTTTCTTTCGATAATCGGACCTTTTCTGATTATTCAATTTGTTTTCATAATATCAATCAAGGATTTTAACATAGTGGACTAGGAGACCCAAGAAAATGTCAAAAACCCAACTTTTATATCTGAGAATTCTGAATAAGAAATAAATGAATTTAGTGTTTCTTCGCATCTGCCACTAGAGGGCTACTGTTCTTATTTCTCACAAGACAAGTAATTTTTCACGGTATAATAACCCACCATATGATTTCAGTACATTATTTTCGGATATTATCTGATCAGCGACCACAAAACCCCATTCTACCAAATATTTGGTATAGTTCTCTGAACGTTTACTGCGTTTCTGGATTTTCGTACGTTTTTTTTAAGTTGATGATGTTTTTTGTGTGATTGTGTTTTATATAATTTTCAAAGCAATTATTGGGTTTTTCAAGCCTTATTCTTGAATTAACATTGATTTTACTTATTTGTGCTTACCTTTGTTCCTTGAAAGCATATTATCAATCATTTTCGCTTGTGTATTTGTACTTCATATATATTTTCCCACATACATTGTCTCCGGTTCAAAATACTCTTTTTTTCCCACTTCGTATCAGGTAGCTTCGGAAAAATGTCTTCATTGTCAAACAATCCTAAGTGTGCCGGGTGTAATAAGTATTTAAATAAAATATCGGGAAAGAAAAAAATGGTCGAAACTGAGGTTGAAGCATCGACATTGTCTAATAGGCATCAAAAAACAATTTCTGTTAACGATATTTTATGTGCAAAATGTCGAGTGTTTCAATATAAGAAACAAAAAATTGATGATGATGTAGAAAGCACGTCTTCTGGAAATGATAAATGTCTTTCACAGTTGAAAACTGATGATCCAACATTGAAGACACGGCTAAAATCTGCAGCAGACAAATCAAGCGTTGAAAAGTTTGAAGTTCAAATCTCGAGAACTATTTCTACTCATAAATGTTGTTGCCTTTGTTTCGCCACATCAAATCTAACTGTCGTTCCAGAAGAAGCTCGTTTACAAGCTTATATTAAAAGGAAAATCCATATACCTGCAGGTAATCGGTGTTGTCAAATGCAATTAATAAAAGGTCGATTTTTTGATAATGATCTGGGTAGTTTGCAGGTGTACCCTCATTCGTCATGTGTAAGCGCTTCAGAAATGACTACAATGATGAAGAATCTTGCCGTAGAATGCGATTCTACACTGTATGACAAAATAGCAGATTTTAGCCTTTCAGAAAAGCAGCTTTTTGTTTTCACAGGTTTAACTTGGGAGAATATAATAGAATTAAGGGATATGATGACTTCAATGAGGGACAGACAGACTCGTACCGTTACTCAAGCTCTTGTTGTATTTCTTTTTAAACTCCGTACAGGTAATTCAAATAGACTTCTGGCGTCCATTCTGCAAATTGAATACGAGCAGCTGGTTTCTGAATATACATCAACAATAATAAAATCGTTTCAAGAAGATGTCTTGCTATCTCGTTTCGGATTAATTAATTCGAATAGAGAGGACTTAATTGAAACCCACACCACAGAAGTAGCCAAAAGTTCATTTGATATTCGTACAAATCTGTTTCTGATCTGTGATGGAACTTATGCACGTCATCAGAAAAGTACGAATAATGAGTTTCAGCGAAAAAGTTTCTCAGGTCAGAAGAAAGTACCACTCTGCAAGCCATTCACAATTTGCACAACTGATGGATTCGTGGTTGATATGCTAGGATCATATCCTGCGAATTTCAATGATGCAGAGATCATGAAAACCCTTCTCCAAAATGCAGATGGTTTGTGCAAATTGTTGAAAGAGAACGATTATGCTGTACTTGATCGCGGCTTCCGGGACGTGAAAGCTGACTTAGAACTCAAAAAAATCAACGTTCTAATGCCTCCTTTGAAAGGAAAAAGAAAACAACTAACTGCTAAAGAATCAAATGAGTCCCGTTATGTGACGAAAATTCGTTGGGCAGTTGAAGCTGTTCGCGGAATGTTGAAGCAAAAATATAAACTCTTAGACCACAAACTGGATAACAAGATGCTTCCAAAAGTTGGAGCTCTCTTTCGAATTGCGTCGTTCCTTCATAACCAATTTGGAGAGAGATTAAAATCTGATGCAGAATTTGTAACTGAGATCTTGGATAGAATGAGAGTCAGGAAAAATCTTGAAAACACTTTGGCTACTGAAGTAGAAGAGAAAGGCTGGCTTCGCAAGAAAGTTATTTTTCAAAAGATAACATGCAATGACATTTTAGATTTTCCTGAACTGACCCAGAAAGAATTATACATATTTTTTACCGGATCATATCAGCTATCGCAGGCCGTATCATACTTGGCCGAAATGATTGACAAAGATGGACAGGTAAACATGCAATATGTGAAAGATCAACCGAATGTATTAAGAGTGCAAGTTCAATCACGGCATATTTCTAAAATCTATATAAATGTTTAATTAAATATAAGCCCAATAGTGTTCGAATGTCTGGTTTATTGGAATACGTGTGTGATTGCGCTAACGGAAATAGGACTGTTGGTTGCTGTTCACATATTGCTGCAATTATATACTATCTGTCCCATGCAAGGTACATTTAAAAATTCTAAAGCCAGCTGAAATTCTCAGCGGAATGTTCACTAAGAATAATATTATTCCCGTAATTGAAGAGGATAGCGACGAAGATTAAGAGTGGTCTCATCAATACAGTAAATCAGGAACAATAAAATCAATAAAATCAATAAAATTCAAAAAGTGGTTATACCAGTCTTGTAGGGCATTCAAAAAAGAACATTTTTCATCTCTTAACTTTGTTTTATAGCTTTTGTTATTTAGCTTAAAATTTTAATTTTCTTAATTTTTTTAAATTTTCTAAATATTATAAATCTGACAATTTTTGTTTTATAAAAAAAAGTCATAATGATAAATTGTTCGGCTATTTAAGTACAAGATTAAGATGGCAAGATTTCTCAGATATAAAAGTTGGGTTTTTGACACTTTCTTGGGTCTCCTAGTCCACTATGTTAAAATCCTTGATTGATATTATGAAAACAAATTGAATAATCAGAAAAGGTCCGATTATCAAAAGAAAATAAAGCTACACTACGAAGTGTGAAAGGGAAGGTACTCACAATAAAATATTACCCCTTTACAGTCAGTGTAGTACACATGCATACAGCGGGTGGTACACTTAACGCTGTACGCTGAAGATTTTTAATTTTTTTCACCCTGTTCTACCACTTCAATTAATTTCTTACTTGGGGCACATTTTTCAGAATATTTTGAAGTATGTTTAGGCAAAAAATGATGGGTGTGCCGCAAAAGCTTCCTATTTTAAAAAAGTCAAATATTTTGAAAATTTTTTTTGACCCCTTTTTTGAAAAAAAAAATGCATAATTTTTCTAAAATATCCCCCCATCGAAACCCATAACATATATTTTTTTCATAAAAATTCTTCCAGCCGTTCTCGAGAAAAAAATATTTTTCAATTTTTCTTTCCACACCCATAACTACCCCAAAAAATTTTTTTCAGATCTAAAATTTTAGGAAAGTTAATAGTCCATCGGTACAAACCCACAGTAAAAATCCCGGACAAATTCGGCCGGGGACAGCACACACATGCTTATCCTGCAATGCCCTTTTGCAAAAGTAACGACGGATTTGTAATCAGCTACCTGAAAGACTACGAAAAGCACATGCATATTGCAAAATAGTGAATTTAACAAAAAATTGTTAATAAAAATAAGTTAAAAAGCATAAATTTTGCAAGTCTGAAGCCGGATTCGTAATCAGCGACCCAGAAAACTATGAAAAGGACATATATGTTATTTGTGTCATACATCAGTTTGCCATAATCCACTAGGGGCAAAAATGACAAAAAATTTTCGAAAACAACCTCCATATTGGGTAGTCATGTTGAATTTTTTAATGTTCAAGTACCATGTTTTTAAAGTTTGACATGTTTATGCACCTTTGTGCATGTTTGCGTCAATTCGAAAAAATGTTCTCGATACGAAATTCAGCCTCAAAATTTTTTCGTCTTCGATTTTTTCCTGTTTTTTCTCAAATACAACGCCATATTGGATTTCCTATTGGTCAGAATGCAAAAATCTGGGCGGCATCGTGTAGAGCAACCCCGAAAACATAAAGTCATGTTGGCTCGACTATGTAAGTCGACTTTTACTACCTTTCCTGTTTTGTCAAAGTTTACCTAACTTTTCTGCAGTTCTCGGCGTTAATGGGTTAAACATCATCGATTCATCTACAACAATGAATAAAATCAACCGATGGAGACAGCATTGTGTACAGTGTTTGAGAACAATCAGGAGAGAACTAGACTCACTACCACCATGGTAAGTAAATCAAAAACGAAAATGCCTGAACATCATCGAACATCTGGAGGTCTTCAAAGCACGTTTTGATTTACTTGCCAAACAAGGAAGTGGCACATCAAGAAAAAGACATAAAGGTAGTGACACAAATGAGCGAGTCAAGTGGATTCTCGTTGACAGAGCATTCAACAGTCGAATCAAGACATGTGTTGTGGCAAACTTTGTTCACAAAGATATGCTTCCCTTTCTCAACGACGCTGCGACTTTATTCGTATCAGAGGTGGTAAGGCTTTGCGTGAGTACAAAGCTTTCAAAATTAATACCCAGCTCATCGCAAATTACATGAAGATTGGCAAAAATGAACCGGAAGAGAAGAATTTTAAATCCAAGAATGAAGAAGTTTATGTCCATGGGGTATAGACATAAGGAGACCAAAGTCCTGTACATCGACCTTACGAAAAATAAATAATATTTTTGAGAAGTACACGCGCCTGAATTTCCCGTGCGTAGCGCTAGTATGAACACATGTCGAAAATGGCCGCCCATTTGAAAATGACAATATGTAAACAATAATATCAAATAATATAACCACAAATTTTGTGTCTTGTGCAATTAAATTATATTATGTAGGTTCTGTTAAATAGATCGCATTTATGAAGTGAAAGTGCAATGTAGAAATAGTAAGTAAAATACTCTTATTGAAATTTCGTATATTTTAAATGATAATCAAAAGTTTCGTACGACTTTCAAAAAATGTTTGACCAAATTTACACTTGCGTAGAAAATTATGCCTTTAAACTAATTATTATTTAATATATTGCCCAATACATTTCATAAATAAAGTTGAATAATTATTACGATTTGAGCAAATTTGTGGTTATATTATTGTCATTTTCAAATGGGCGGACATTTTTGTACATGTGTTCATACTAGCGCCACGCACGCGAAGTTCAGACGTGTGTACTTCCCGAAAAATTTTCTTATTTTGCTTTACATTACTTTGGTCTCCTTATGTCTATTCTCCATGTTTATGTCACTATCGACTTGAAGTCTTGGTTTACCAATTACGTCATACACCCGATTTTGACAGAAGTAGAGGATTTTGGGGATAAAGATTCTGGATGGACCCTAGACACAGTTGTGAAACTGGAAGTGAACATCAACAAAAAAAAAAAAAAAAAAAAGTCTTCGAATACGTATCTTTTATTTGTCGATAAAGAACCCGTAAAAAAAGTTTTAGCTGAATCAAAAATGTGTCGGTCAATTCTCTGTTCGGTTTATAAAAGAACGTCCCATATGCAAAAAAAAATATTCAAATAAATTGTTTTTCATTTTCCCAATTGTTTTGAATTTCCCCAAAATATATACGTATTGGAAGCTTTGAAGGGCTTAGCTTTTTCATACAAGTCTAAATACCTATACACATTTTATCAAACTCGAAGCCGAATGTAAACATGATTACACTTTAAACATAATTTTATATTTATTTAAATAAGAATTGAAAACATTTGAAATTACATACAAACACGCATATCATATATCATTCTATAAAATTAATATAAATGCATTCATTCAAATTAGTCTGCTAAGTAGCTTCAATTTATTGCTATGGAAAGTTGCAAGTTCAGCAGATTGCAGCTGGTCTTCATTATAATCATTAGCAATAAATTGAGGAATTATGAAAAAATGAAGTTACGTTTGTAACATATCTGTCTCTCTTACACTACCAGATTTTATTTTCTGTCACTCTTTTCAATATTTGGAATATAAAAAATATTTTATCCTTTTTTTACAAAAAACGAAGAAAGCTGCCACATCAGAGTTTTCTGAGGCTCAAAGAAATTTAATTTTTCTCCGATTTTCTCCTTAAATACGTTCGAATGGAATTGATGTGCAAATGCACAGGAAAATTGCAACACTGCCACATAGTTAAATTCTCGATAAGTTCTCATTTTTGGTTATATTGCAGGGAATATACTCGAAAATATTACACGATTTTAAATTCTCGAGAATTTCCAAACTCTACTTAATCATTTTCACATTCAATTTTATGTTTTAAACCCAAAATTCTTAGTTTCTCTCTACAGCTGTCACGTCTGGCATTAATTAAGAACATGGACCTGACCATGGGCCTGACCATCTTCAGCTTTATAACGGTAACAGATTAGGATTAACGTATTCCTAACTAGTTGTAGGGAAAATTCCCAAACTTTTTTTGGAAAAAAATAAACCAATGCAATTATTTTCAATCATTGAAAATTCATTCATCAATGTTGATAAATATTCAACCAGAGCAATAGTATTATTAGGTGTACAACTTTGCTTCCGCCGTTTTTCGATAGATGGCTGCAGTGGTAAGTGTCGGTTGAAATAGGCAGGTCAAAAATTTCATACGGTAAGCTTGGACATCTGACAACATAACGGTAGCACCACATTAGTGAATTTGTGTTTGCATCAGAAGTGTATTCTCGATCGAAGATGTCAGTTTTCGAGCCAAATTCTCGTCATTTGCGGGAAGTGTTGATTTTCTGCTTTCATTTGAAGAAAACTGCTGCTGAGGCTCATCGAATGCTCTCAAGTGCTTACGGTGACGCTGCTCTTAGTAAAAGAACGTGTCGTGAGTGATTTCAAAGCTTAAAAAGCGGTGATTTTGATGTCGAGGACCGGCATGGCGGCGGAAGAGAAAAAATTTTCGAAGATTCCGAACTGGAGGCATTACTTGCTGAAGACTCGTGCCAAATGCAAGAAGAATTAGTAGAATCATTGGAAGTCACTCAAAAAGCAATTTCGAAACGCCTCAAAGCCATGGGAATGATTCAGAAGCGAGGAAATTGGGTTCCTTATCAATTGAAGCCAAGAGACGTTGAACGCCGTTTCTTTGGTTGTGAACAGCTGCTTCAAAGACAGAATCGGAAGGGTTTTTTACATCGCACTGTAACCGGCGACGAAAAATGGGTCCACTACGATAATCCCAAACGCAGAAAATCATGGGGAATTCCCGGACATGCCTCCACGTCTACGCCCAGACCGAATATTCACGGTGCCAAGGTTATGCTCTGCAATTGGTGGGACCAGCTCGGTGTGATGTATTATGAGCTGTTGAAACCGAGTGAAACTATCACAGGGGATCGGTATCGAACGCAATTGATGCGTTTGAGTCGAGCATTGAAGGAGAAACGGCCACAGTATCAAGAGAGACACGATAAAGTTATCCTGCAACATGACAATGCTCGGCCACATGTCGCAAAACCCGTCAAGACATACTTGGAAACCCTAAAATGGGAAGTCTTACCCCACCCGCCGTACTCTCCAGACATTGCTCCTTCCGACTACCATTTGTTCCGATCGATGGCACATGGCTTAGCTGAGCAGCATTTCCACTCTTATGAAGAAGTTAAAGAATGGATCGATTCGTGGATCGCCTCAAAAGACGCAAACTTTTTTCGAGATGGTATCCGACAATTGCCCGAAAGATGGCAAAAAGTAGTGGCTAGTGACGGACAGTACTTTGAAGCATAAACAGGTCATCACTTTTTCAGAATAAAGCCTCAAATTTTCGAAAAAAATTGGCGGAAGCAAAGTTGTGCACCTAATAATTTTCATCAAGAAATTAATTTTCAAAAAAAAAATTATTTAAATAATGGAATTTTTTTAAATAATTGAAAATTAATTAACCTATGTTGATTGTTCCAACAGTAATAAATTTTCGTAGAAAAAGTGAATTACCAAAAAAAATTATTTAAACAAATTCAACTTGTTTAAATAATTGAAAATTAATTAAGGGATGTTGATAAATACGCCATTCGACCAACAGTAATAATTTTTAGTGAAAAAAACGAATTATCAAAAAAGAATTATTTAAACAAATTGAATTCGTTTCAATATCTGTCAATTTCGAAATTGACAGATATTGAAGGTCTCTAATTTAATAGTTTACCGCTTGGTTTACCTTTAACAGTTTATTTTTCTATTTTTTGTATTTTGAATTATTTTTCGCAGAAATCCTGAAATTTTCTGTATGATCAATTGAGCATATATAAAATTGAACGATTACTGTATTTCTTAACTTTTTTTTGGCCTGAAATCTAATGAGCATTGCCGAAGTCACGAGGCATTCAATAGAGAATAATAAATATTTTGGTCACAAGGATGACACCTGACTGCAGGTAAACCATCACTAGATTTTGCTAGGTGAGTTCTAGAAGAACCCTAGGCAAAGTGACCGTCATAAAATTCTGCGAGAATCACGCTAGACAGAAATGTCTCAAGAATGAATCTAGTATCGTCTACATTTTCGGTAGGGTTGATTCTTGGTCAAGTGTGAGATAGTGCGGTCCATATGCATCCTGCGATTCTTGCGGCATTTGCTAAGGATAGATTTTGTCTGTCTACAACTTTTTAGTTGACCCCAGTGTTTGTTGGGTTTTTGCACAACCCAGAAGGCACCATTGTAGACCTCGATTATTTTATCTGAAAAAATAATACATACTTTTTTTCAAAAAAGTCCGCTATGCCTAATGCATAAACAATTACTTCTGACTCCTCATGTTTGATTACAATAACAACAATTTATGTATACGAGATTAGGCGCGCGCTTGAGCGCGCGTGTTTCGTTTATAGAAAGTTAAATGAAAATTGAAATCCTCGCGCCAAGTCGAGAATGCTCACGACTTGACGCTCACTTCATGCGTAACCAGTGTTTATGCAGGAAATGCATGTAAAGGTAACGCTATGAAGTTAGCCGAAATTCATGTCCTTTTTATAATAGGATAGAGTGAAGCCGTTATCAACGACCAAAAGATAAACCCCTGAGCGTACTATTTTATTTTATTTTATTTTACAATTTTACCCCTTGGCGGCCTAGACTGAATAGATACGTCCCTTTGAATCCGGTTCCAATTCGATTTTAATTGCGTTCTCTAACTTTCCGTCTACCCCCGAGGCCGGAAAATTTACGCGAGATCAGTGTATAACGTATTTACGTATTTACAGATAGCTACTCTAGCTGGATGTGCTCTTGTAATGATTGGATTTTGTTTAATTGGACCAGCACCTTTTATACCTTATCCTAAAAGGTTCTGGATGACTGGAATTGGTCTAATATGTCATGGTTTGGGAATGGCTGCTCAATTGGTTGCTAGTTTTACTGATGCCCTCAGGACTTCTATGTGAGTTTTACCAAGAAAGTAACAATTTTATATTAAATTTGAATTTGCACATAGGTCGTCATGAAAGTTTTGAGAAACGAAAAATTTATTTGATGGAGAAAAATGGTTTTTTCTCATTAGAATGAGTGTTCAAAACTAAGAAGGAAGGGGGTGCCTTGTCTTCTTATTTGTAATAAATTCTAATAAGCGTGAAGCAAAGGAACATATAGAAATTTCTACGTCGACAAAATAAAAATTTCGCACGGTTATTCGTTACAAATTTTCACGAGTTTTATGTACAGTATTCGTCATGTATGCCTTAACTTTTGTCACTAGATTTTTACATGCATTCAATGCAAAATCCTAGTGATAAATGTTAAGGCATACATGACGAACACTGTACGTGTAGACCAGTGTTTTGAAGAAATTTCGTCGATTATGGGGAAACATTGTCCACATTAGACTAAAATTTTCCGGTATTATAAATAGTTTAAACCGTCATTGATTTTCGAACGAATGTGAGCTTTTGGATGCATTGGACTAACTCGGAATGTACTATAAATAAGATTACGCATTTCTCAAAACTTTCATAGCAACCTTTGTACCTTTGTACTACATTTGTATCTTCTTAAAAATCCCAAGATGTCGTTTGCTGCTGGAGTTATCATGTCCTCTGGTTATAACATAGCTAAACCGAAAGTTTTATTTCTGAGCCCAGCATATGTTTGACATAAAAATACTCGTATAAGGTATACAGACGTTTCACGTCCCTACTGAATAAGCGTATTCTGCAGTGGGAAGTAATCCAATCGTATATTATAATTGCGATAGTTCAAACAGGCGCGTTTCCAAGGGGATGCTACGGAGTCACTACCACCCACCCTTCGAACTCCCTGACTTAAATTGTTCAAAGATTTTTTTCATGATCTTTTTTTAGCCTTGTTTCATACCAGTTCTGATGACACACTCCCCCACCCTTAAACCCTTACCTGGACCCGCCATTCAATTCAAATGTAATTGAAAATGTAAATGTATTGTGCACTGTGACCATATAAAAATGAGCATATAATCTCGAAATTTCCATCAAGCTTTGTCATAGTTTTGGAAATTTTTTGTTGTATTCTTTTTAAAAATAGTAAAAGCACTCACGCATTAATTTGATTTTTTGCCTCATTTTTACAGTTCCTCTCATAGTTGAAATGGATTCATTTTTTTTCTTCATGATACAATTTCTTGAGAATTATTCTGTGAAAATATGTCGAATGCAACAAAAAAAAAAGAAAATTGTCTCGAGTAAGACGAAATTTATGCGTTGAGGAAGATGAAAATTCCCGAATAACCATTCTTCCTACTGGTGATGATTTCGGCGATTCTGACTCATTGTCAGTCCGTGATTAAAGACGAGACCCTTTTTCAGGTCAAAAACTTTTTTTTGACCTGGACAATTTACGTTTCGTGTTGGCCATGTCTTGTCGAGCTACTCCCACTTTAAATATAAAATAAACTTATTTTTAACTAATTTTAATTAATTATTTATTGTTACATGAGAATTAAATAATAAAAGGGATTGTGGTAGAGTTAATTTCCATAAGAGCTAAATTCGTTTCACCAAAGGTTGGCAAAAAAATAAAAATTTCTCGACTTTTACGGCCTGCCCTTTATTATGACTTCAAGGCATAAAATTTTCGTTCAAGACGAAATGAAGACGAAAAATTTTTACTCGAGACAGAATAACCCTTATCGATTCGGATTAAAAATGTGCGCTTTGTGTACCGTCAATGAATTTCTCTTAACCTGGGATATTTATTGTGGAAAAGGAACAAATATTTATGCTTCAAAGACAATGCCAATACTTTGTAAGTGCGACAAGTAAAAAAAGAAAAAATTACGACAAGAAAACTGCAACAATACCATCTTACATTTGATAACTTCTTTACTTCCCCAGATTAATTAGTACACTTAACAAATGTAGGATTACGAGCTACAGGAACTGTAAGATCAAATAGAGTAATAGTAACGAATGAAATTGATAAAAAATCCAAATAAATTATACTTTTTAAGCTATAGCGTCCTGAAGTTGATAAAAAAACGTTTATTTCGGACGCCTTTTTGGGGAGCGCCATGTCGCATTTTTTTTATTCCGGATCCCACCTATTTTTAATTTTATGGCTCAAAAATAATTTTTTGCAACACATGCATGAAAATGGCCACATTCCGTGTACATAAAGCGTACGGAAAATTCCAGATTTCTCTACTCTGAGAATAGCGTGGGGGAATATTCTGAACCATTTACGAGCGCTTGTTTTGAGTTAGTTCGGGAATTAATATTCAGACGGCATGTGGCGCTATCGCGCGGCGTAGTCGGACAACTCAAGTGAGGAATTTTCATTGCGCTTTATGGACACGGAATGTGGCTTTTTTCATGCATTTTTTGCAAAAAATATTGTGTGTGACATGTGCTGGAAGTTAAACATTCCACACTAGTGGAATGTTCAACTTTCCACACTTGTAATACAAATAGATATTCTATCTGAAAAAGGATGTGTATATCACCAGTTTCATATAAAAATTTTAGATCAAAAATATTTTTTTAGTCGGAAAAATTGCATTTTTTGCAAAAAATTGTTTATAACTTTTTAAGCATTAATGTTAGACAAATTCAGATACCATATTTTGAAAGATCATACAATTTTACGTGGGATATCATGTTTCGGAATTTTTTTTTTAATACACGTAATATGAAAAAAAAAAAAAAAAAAGAAGAAGAAGAATGGATGGAAATTTAGTGAAAATTGACGACATTTGGGACTTAATGGATTAAAGAATTTTTAATAAAGAATAATTGCAATCCTTTTATAATAATTAATCCATTATTTCATAAGAAAAGGAAGAAACATTGTGAATCGCAAAACAATATTATATTGTGAAAGAAAATGCCGAGGTCAAATCTACGTTCGACAAAAGGAGGAGAAAGACCAGAAGGAGAGAGGTCAGACCGGGAAGATTCTGACTCAGTTGATCTCGACAAAACAATAAAAGAGATAACTGCGGAAACACCTCAAAGAGAAATGTCAGAAATGGAGAACGATCATACCACTGTAAAAATATCCAAATTGATAAAGAAAACCTTCGAGTTACTAAAAGCAGGAATAAAGAAAATGAACGAAGAACAGAAATTGCGTCGGGAGAAAACAGATAAACAGAGGGATAAAATGATACAAGAAAATCTAAACAGAATGTAGATAGAATTGTTACGTTCGATAGATATCACCAACGCGACTACAAAAGCATTAGAGGAAAAAAAATAAAGAATGAATCGAAAAATGAATCAATTAGAGACTCAACAAGACCAACTTAAACAAGACAAGTTAAATTCATCTACTGGGGTAAGAGATAGAACCGGAATAGCCATTGTTATATATACTGGGTGTCTAAAAAGTCCAGGGACGGTTGGATATTTCCTCAGGTAAAATATTTTTCAAAAAAGTGAAGGTTATTCCTGAAGAAAATTTCAACGAGGAATGCAATTGTGACCTTCATTTTGACCTTGAAGTTGACTTTCATGACTTTTGGAAGGTCAACTTTGTTTTTTAAATGGAAACCCCCTTTTTTTACATCTGTAATCGATAGAGCGGAAAATTCTACGTTCAGGTACGTACCCAAGTCATAGGTCAATTCTAAAGTTCAAGGTCAATTAAAGGTTATTTGAAATGAACAAAGTTTTCCAAGAGGTCAGTTTAATTCCTGAAGTAAATTTCAACGGGGAATTCAATGGTGACCTTCATTTTGACCTTGAAATTGACCTGGATGGCTTTTTGAAGGTCAGCTTTGATTTTCTTTAAATTGAAATCCCCTTTTTCACATCTGCAATCGATAGAGCGAAAAATACTACGTTCAATTACGTACCCAAGTCATAGGTCAACCGTAACGTTCAAGGTCAATTAAAGGTTATTTGAAATGAACAAAGTTTTCCAAGAGGTCAGTGTAATTTCTGAAGTAAATTTCAACGGGGAATTCAACGGTGACCTTCATTTTGACTTTGAAGTTGACCTTCATGGCTTTTTGAAGGTCATCTTTGTTTTTTTAAATAGAAACCCCCTTTTTTTACATCTGCAGTCGATAGAGCGGAAAATTCTACGTTCAGATACGTACCCAAGTCATAGGTCAATTGTAACATTCCAGGTCAGTTAAAGGTTATTTGAAATTAACAAAGTTTTCCAAGAGGTCATTCCTGAAGTAAATTCAAACGAGAAATTCATTAGTGAACTCTGTATTGATCTTGATGATTATCTTCAAGTTTTTTTCAAGGTTTTTTCCAAGCAGTTTACGTTTACGTTTAGCATTACCCAGGAACAACGACGTGGACGTAGTAAATTCTGTTCCCTTTGGGGTGCTTGATTAGTGTGAGTCCCCTTGCCTCTCTCGCTTCAGTGAACATGTTCGAATTGAAAACCTTGAGCTTCTTGACAAAAAGCTATGTGATTGTAAAAATGAGTTACAGCATTATCAATAATCTCCCTATTAATCAAAGTGGCCTCTTGCAGAATCCGATTCTGCAATTTGTCTAAACTTTGGTGTAGCGTTGAGTATACTTTGCTCTTTAAATAACCCCAAAGAAAATAGTCGAGAGGCGTCAGATCAGGAGATCTAGCAGGCCACTCGATTTCAACCCTTCTTCCAATCCACCTATGAGGGAACTGAGTATCCAAATATGCTCGAACCTCCCTACCGTAATGAGCCGCTGCTCCGTCCTGCTGGAACCAAATATTTTGAAAATTATCGCCTGTAATCTCCCTTATTCTTGGTAAAATTTGGTTTCTGAGAAGCTCTTCATATGCACAGGCATTGAGATTACCATCGATGAAGAAAGGGCCAATCAATGTATCATTCAAGATACTGGCCCAAACATTAATCTTTTGTGGATATTGTATGTGACTCTCCAACATCCAATCAGGATTTGTGTCGGACCAATATCTACAATTTTGCCTGTTAACTTCACCTTTTAAAGTGAAAGTAGCTTCATCTGAAAATACTGTATTGTACAAGAAAAGATGATCTCTATCAATTTTGTCCATCATAATTTCACAAAATTCAACCCGACGATCAGAATCGTCTTCATTGAGCTCTTGTACCAGATGAACTTTGTAAGGATGGAAATTAATGCTTTTTAAAATATTTCGCACTGTCTCAGGAGCAACGTCACGCTCATCACTAGCTCGACGTAAACTAAGGTGTGGGTTTTCAACAAATGCTTGTTTGCTATGTCCATCTGCATCTCCTCAGATCCTGCAGATTTTGGCCGACCAGTTCTCTGAAGGTCCTTGATAGATCCATGATTCATAAAGCGCCTTACAGTTCTTTCAATTGTTGATTTTGAGACAGGATTTAACTGTTCTCCATTACGAAAAGTGCGATTAAAAAGCAAACGAACTTGATCATAAGATCGAACTCGAACTCCCCAACCACGCATCATTAATACAGATACCCTCTCTCGTTCCGAAAGTTTAGCTTGCGCCATAATAATCTTTTAGCAAAAGATAGTAAGTATGTACTCGTAATACGTAAATTTAGTTTCGATTCGTATAACTCTTTGGGGAGGAACAGAACTTTCACCAGAACTTTGGAACTTTTAATGAAAAATTTCCTATATGATTTTACAATATTCAAAACGCTGTAACCAAGATCAATACAGAGGTCATCATTGAATTTCTCGTTGAAATTTACTTCCGGAATTACACTGACCTCTTGGAAAGCTGTGTTAATTTCAAATAACCTTTAACTGACCTGGAACGTTACTATACAATTGACCTATGACTTGGGTACGTACTTGAACGTAGTATTTTTCGCTCTATCGATTGCAGATGTGAAAAAAGGAGGTTTTCCTTAAAAAAAACAAAGTTGACCTTCAAAAAGCCATGAAGGTCAACTGCAAGGTCAAAATGAAGGTCACCATTGAATTCCCCGTTGAAATTTACTTCAGGAATTAAGCTGACCTCTTAGAAAACTTTGTTCATTTCAAATAACCTTTAATTGACCTTGAACGTTACAATTGACCTATGACTTGGGTACGTACCTGAACGTAGAATTTTCCGCTCTATTGATTGCAGATGTAAAAAAGGGGACTTCCATTTAAAAAAACAAAGTTGACCTTCAAAAAGCCATTAAGTTCAACTTCAAGGTCATAATGAAGGTCACCATTGAATTACCCGTTGAAATTTACTTCAGGAATGACCTTCACTTTTTTGAAAAATATTTTACCTTAGGAAATATCCAACCGTCCCGGGACTTTTTAGACACCCTGTATACCCTGTATAGATTATTATTTTTAACAGTAAGGGTGCCGTCTTATGGCAGCAGAAAACGCAAAACAGAAAGTAGAAAATCTTAAGAGTGAAAGAGACATTGACTCTATTTGTCTCTTTCACTCTTACGATTTTCTGCTTTCTGTTTTGCGTTTTCTTCTGCTGTGGAACTCAAGGGACTTTCGGCCTCTGAATACTGTCCAAAACTGATACCCAACTAAATTCTTAAATTTTGCCAAGGGTGCTAGGTATCCTATCATACCACTCAACTTAATTTACTCCAAGATGTCCTGAAAATATTCTAAAAATGTGGATCCAACTAGCTCAATTGGAGAGGGATCTCGTGAGGGCGCAAAACAGATAGGACCAACATAGCTAAGAAAATTTGCCCGCCTCGCGGGAATATTCTCATACACACGTCGCGCTTCGCGTTCCGTGTTGCGCGCTTCATGCGCTTGCACTCGCTTGGTAATCTTTATCGGTGCTGTATACTTTTGTTTTAATTAATCCTTTCTTAAAAAAGACATGAACTGTCGAGTGTCCGCATTTTATTCGTGATCTGATTGGTTGAGAGATGGTCGCGTGGGATCGATGGGCGCGCGCAGCGCGCTGTGATGTTCTAGTTTATTTATAAATGAAGAAGAAAACTAATTTACTTAAGGTTCTACCGACCTTAAGGAATACATTCTCAACAGCGCACTCGCGCTTCGCGCTCGATATTTTATTTAACCTTCTCTCTAACCTCGCGCTTCGCGGTCGGCTCTGTTTAACTATATTAATCACAATTAAAACGTATACTGAAGATATTTGATTTAAGGTTTGATGGATGGATTTTAGTGTGACTTTTTAAAGGCAAAAGAGGGAAAATTTAGAGTTTTTTGGTAGCAAATAAAAGAAAGGAACTGTGAACAATCTATGGTGACCCACCAGTTTTTCGAAAAATCACTTTTGTAGTCCGAAAAGAGCATGAGATTATTCCATGCTACAAACGGCGGACATTTTAACTTTCATGCATGCCTTTTTACTTTTAACTTTCAGTGCATGCCTTTTTACTTTTTTATCTCTATTCATATACCTCTATGATATAAACACACCTGTTCAATCGTAGAGGGTCGAGGGGTTAGGCAACGATGCCTTCTTGTTTTGCATTGTAAACATGCTGACTCAATCCTGGTTTTCACAAGATTCTAATGGAAACCAGTGTTGGAACATTCAAACGTTTTAATTGTTTTGCATTAGAAACTAAACATCCCAGCCCTGGTTTCAATTATAATCTTGTGGAAACCAGGGATGGGTCAAAATGTTTACAATACAAAATAGAGGAAGGCATATAATATAATAATAATTATTACTAATATTATTTATTATTAATTAATAATTAATTTAATAATTTGTATAATTTTTTACAACTGTTATAATTTGAATTTCGCGCGTTATCGAAATCAAAGATATTTTTTCAAAATTCTTCCAAACAAGGCGTTCTTCGGGATAACTAATTTTTTATTTTTAATGTTTATTGCTGTGTATGTTTAAATATATTGAATATGAACGTTAGTAATATAAATTTATTGTATAATTATCAATAAAGTTGTGATTCATTTTTTCTTATAATAAATATGATGAACATGAAATGATAAAAGATTAATGCGATAACAATCTAATTATCATTTGTAATTTATAATATTGAATTTTCCACAAACAAATATTCCAGATTGATAATGATAAATACTTACATTTTGAATTTCACGCAGTGGCTAACATTCACCATATATTTATGGTTGAATGATCTCTGACGTCAGAGCTGTGCGTCATTTTACGCGCAAGAGATCAGAGGCACCAGGGACGCACAATATAAACTCAGAATTTTACCTGAAAAGTTGGTGGCACGTGCCGGCTTCTCAGGTAAAATTCAGGTTGACAGATGTATTGTCAATTGGCCTGAGAAAGAATCTGCGATGAACCTGACCTGCTATACAAATAGCATAATATTTTTTTCTCATACGATAGTGAGAATTTAAAAGTTCGCTTATTTCTAAAAATTGGCTGGGAATACTTATACATATATATATTACCTTTTTTAATTATGCAACTCTAATACGAAGCGCTAGTTTCGCTAATCGCGATACCTAATCGATTCATAGACTGCTTACTTCAGATCATTGTCGCTTTGTTCTTTGCGGACAAAGTATTGTGAGTGACAGACTGCAGACAGCATCGAAGAAAAAATGACGAAAAGGGGATCGAAAAAATGTAAGTATAAAGAATATTATAATTATTATCTTTTTCTTTTTCTTATCGTTCTCCTTCTCTTCTTCAACTTCCTTTTCTTTCTCTTTCTCAGATTCAGCAGTGGGACTCCAATGCCGTGAAAATTTTCGAATTCGAACGGATCTGTCTTTCTAACTCCTTAGGATCGAAAGAGAGGTCCATTCGAATTGGAAAACTTCCACGGCATCGGAATCCCACTCATCAGATTTCTTTTTCTTTTCCTTTCTTTCAATTTATTTTTCCTTTCGTTTTTTCTTTTTCTTTCTTTCAATTTCTTTTCCTTCCTCCTTTTTTTATCTTTCTCTTCCTGCAAGGAAGCTTCAATTTCTTTTTATTTTAGTTTTTTCTTTCGTTTTTTTATTTTTCCTTCTTTTTTTCCGTTTTTTCTTTCAATTTCTTTTCCTTCTTCATGTTCTTGCTTCCTCATAGAGGAAGCTTTGTTTTCGATACATTTTCCAATATTATTAAAATCGTTTAATTAAACTTTCCTCACGCGATAAATGTCAAATACAACATACTAATCAATTGTCTGGATGTGTGTGTGGATGTGTGTGTGTGTGTTTGGATATGTGTGTGTGGATGTCGCCATTTCTTGTCGCCCTATTAACTTAAAGACAGTTATAGATAAATTGATGTAATTATAATAGTACGGTATATTGGCACCACCAATATCTCAAAACGTGCCAAAGGATTTTTCAAAATATTGAATTTTAAAATTTTTATGTAGATTTTGAATTTTTGTAAAATTGATTTTTCGACTATAACTTCTCAAATAATGAAAATTCAAAGCTTATGTAAAGAAAAGAAAGATTCCTTGCATCAAGCCGAATCGATTGACTGTGGTAGGCAAAGTACAGACGAAATCGCAAGGCATAGGCGCAACTATTCTTGACGATTTCCATATACTTATGTATGGAGAATTACCAACGCTCAGGCGCACCTGTCGTTGTCAATTCCCATATAAAAAATGTCATGCTATAGGAGCCACTATGCTTAGCATTTTTTGATACGCTATTTCTTTCTCTCTTTCCTATTCAAAGGTGTACGATTTCGACAGTCAATAGGATCACCTAAGGCTGTAGAAATCCATGTTAAAATATTAATAAATAGGAGCATTTATTATTAATATTTTCCACCCGAGAATACTTCTCTTTTCTATTCTCAATCCGATTATTCTACCGAAAAACCCTAGTCCGCCAAAGTGAATAGTAAAAAGGAATTAATTGACACTTAACAGGCGCAACTGTAAGTGAATAATTAAGCCGGCGGATAGCATTTAATAGGCGCATCTATAAATGACTCCATAAAAGGTACTAAGGACTACGCAACCGATCCTTGCAACTTATCTTCCTATTCGTCCACCCTTCTTCCACCGTACCGTAAATTCCGTAGAATTGGGAACTAAGAAGTCGATGATATTGTAATCCGTCAATTCGTTCTTGTGTATCCTTGTACATTTTCTTGGAAATTATATTTTCAAGCATAAATCTGAAACGCCGTAAATTATGCTTTCAGGAAGAATAACCGGATCCGTAGACTTTCCGCCTCCGTTCACACGTAAAACATAACACCGGAGAAATACTCAACAATTAACTAAACTGCAAAAATCATACACATAAACTCAAAACACTCATTTTCTGTCACCGCGTTTTTACACTACATTTACACTTATGATTAGATCGCTCAACTACACACAAACATTTACATACACATATACACTCACTCGTTACTCACACACAAATTCAAACTTAGAGATATAAATTATAGGGTTAATAAAGCATTTTTTATATTTCGTTAACTAAATTTGAGATCTATTTATTCGTCTTTAAAATACCTAACCCTGGTAGACTGAAGCGTCCCGTGAGACGAATGATAGGAGAAAAATAGATCGTTACAGCTGTAACGTAAACCATTCGATGTAAAGTTGTCTTTGCAAAGGGGCAAGTAGCACTCGGTCCTGGAAAGTTTAGTAATATGTCCGAGACTGGATTAGAGGCTACTGCAGATTATGCGGTAGCCGAATAACGGATTTGGACAGTCATATGGACGTTTTCATTCCTCACTCTCATAATGTATTGTAGGTAGATGAAACATCGCCCGACTGCTGCCCCGATGACCTGTGTTCGATTACCGCCAGCTTTGTTTTCTTCTAATTTGATTTTTCTGTTTCAGCTTATAATCCTATATTTTCAGAATATACACATGTAATTTGTAATGTTGTCAATTCTTAATTTAAATACATATGAAATTATGTTAAGTGTATAATAATAGTGCATACATTCGGTTTCGAGTTCGAGTGTTTCTTTGATTTTTGCATAGTGTATAGTATAGGAAGAGTTACTAAACAGTCCCTGTACTCATTCGAGGAGCGCGTAGCTCCCTCTGTTTTCCACTTGGCAATTATAGCTGGTAAGTCAGACACATGGTTTAGGTGGCATCTGTATACTTTTTCGAAGTTTTAAGACCTAATACTTTCTGCAAAACAATCACTTAAAATATTGCCATGTCACAGTATAAAACTTTCAGACGTGAATTTTTCTTACAACGCTAGGTTAGGAATAAGTGTTTTGATTACACTGGACAACAAAATATGACCTATGTCGGGTTGGGACGAGATATATCATTTTCATCGTAGTTTTCTGTGTTGAATCGAAATCTGACCTCCGTTTCTTTCGTTGATCTCAAATTTTTGAGTTTTTTTGAGTTAAAATTTTTTTCGAAAAATCACAAATCGTGTGATAAAATTTTTTTCACGAAAAGCGATACATGCTTTCGATGCGTTTTTTAACGC
>CAJFCO010018332.1:8744-28817 GCA_904066015.1 Synergus gifuensis
CCAAAAATTTACAAAAAACCGAAATTAAAACTAATTTTTTTATTTTGTTTTACTAATTTCTTTTATTACAGAAATAAAATAAAAATGAATTGTTAAATTTCCCTAAATTCTTGAAATTTAAATTTACCGTAAATAATTAATAATGTATTAAATAATTATTAGTTAAAATGTTCGTTTTATTTATAATTTTATGAATAGATAATAAATTAATAATTAATTAACTATGTTTGGCTCTTCGAAATTTGGGGAATTGAAATATTTGTGAACATATAATAATTCGTTTATTTTACATTTTGGTGAATTTTATAATTTGATAATTTTATAATTCGGTAATTTATATTTTCAGCAATTTTTTTCTGTTAATTTGTGTATTCGTTATTTATTTTTTCATTATTTTATAATAAGTCACGAATATATCCATGCAATGTTTGTTTGTCTGAATTATGTCAATTGCACCGCCTTTTTCTATGTTAAACAAAATAATAAGTAAGTAAATAATTCTTCTTTACTAAATAACTCTACACTATGTATGAAAAATTATTTGAGGTGTTTTTTCATGTTTATTTCGTAATTTTTATATATTTTTCCTACAGGATTGCATGGTTTTGTAGAGCAAAGTCACTACTAGCGCCACCCGCGGCCGTTTTCAACAGTTGGGCCATTTTCAACTCGTGGCTTCATCCGCCTGGGATTAACAAAATATTTAATTTTGCAAGTTTTATGTACTTTTCTGATTTTCGTGAAATTGATTTTTCAACTATAATTTCTCATATAATCAAAATTCAAAGCAGTCGTCACTTGAAATAAGAAAGTTATGTTTAATTGTATTTATCAAAGATAAATTCTATTACAATTTCTCAAATAATAAAAATTTAATGCTGACGTAAAGAAAATAAATTTTTTTTGTGTTGACACAAATCAAATGACCTGATATTAATACATTTGATTAATTAATTAATGTTTCCTCTATGAGGAATCAAAGTGTTCATTGAATGAGCACAAAAGTTGATACAACTTCACAGCTAGTTAAAGAATTTGAAGGGACTTAAAAAAAAATCAGCAGTGTTTAAGGACTTTCAAGAAATGTTACAGGATTTGTTTCTTTTTAAAGGATTTAAAAATAATTAAAAAGACTTTGAGCGCAGATTAAGAGACAGTGGCCCCAATTCGAGCCCCGTACTCTATACTGCGCATGCGTCGCACTCAGTATAGAGTGCAACGCATGCCAACGCAACCAATCAGATACCGAGTGCGACGCATGCGCAGTAGAGTACGAGGCTCGATTTGGGGCCAATGTTAAGAGATTTAACAAATGTTGCAATTTTGTCATATAAAAATATATTATAAAAATATAAATGATAGTATATAATATATATTTTTATAATATATACATACACCCTATTTATCTGTAACTGAAATATTACGATTAAATAATTATTAAAAATTAAAACCCATTTGAGTATATTCTGACTCTGAAAATAGACGAGAGAAATCACATCAGATAATGATTACAATGGATGAAGAGGTAAGTGTCATTTTTATCTGCAGAACAATTAGTTTTGATGATTTCAGTCGCGTGGACGTTTAGTCGGAATCTGGCTCTTCTGTGCATCATAAGTGGAAGGTGAATGCGACATTAGTCTCGATCTCACGCCGCGCCGTCTATACACGCGCTTCACGAGAAGGAGACAAAGGTGGAATTAAATTAAAGAGTTGTTCATATTGTGTAGATCGCAGAGATGAGTACTTGACTCGACTTAAAACCCAGGCACGCATAGAAAGATCTAGATGCGACTCGGGTGATTGTCTTTCTGCCTGTCAGTCTGTCAGTTTATCCGAACGTTTGTTCGCTTCAAAACTGCGTAAAGAGCCTCACGCCTCAATCGCGTTGCGCTATTGCGTGCCTAAGCATTTTTCCAGGACAATGACTTCTACTCATCGCATTTGCCCGTGTCGATTTTCTTCGCATAATTATCAACTCGTAAATGACGGCGCCTGTTGATAATTGCTTCAATTTACGTTTAAATTAATAATAATAATAATAATAAAGATATTAATTAATTAATTCGTCAATTCATTCATTCATTTATTCATTCATTCAATTTGTCCACATTGAAATACTGTAAAATTATCAGCATATATTACATTATATTATATATTATATATTATATATTATATATTATATATTATATATTATATTTATATTTATATTATATTATATTATATTTAAAAAACTATAATTGTAGTATACATTCAAAAAACAGTTCTAATTAAAGTTACTAAATGCTTCTGGTTAAAAAATTTCTAGTTATATTACACAAAAATTCTGGTTAATATGAAAGAAAAAAAGATTTCATGGTCATTTCATAAAGTCTCCAACAATGTTAAGGAATTTCGATTTTTAAAATTTCGATATTTAAGTTCAATTTTTAATTCAAGAAATTTAAATACATAAATCCTTTCAAATTCTTTAATATCATTTAACGCATCGCTTAAAATACCTAAAAGAAATTTTAATTACTTTAAAATCTTGTTAACCCTCGTTTACAGCACCCTTTTACCAAATCCCTTTTCTCTCCCCTTTTCTAAACACATTTTTCTATCCTGTTTTCTAAACATGCTTTTCCAAGTCTCTTTTTATAACCCCTCTTCCCATAAGTGATGATAATTTTATGAGCATTATGTTATTAGTAAGGTTCATGATAATGATAGGATGATAATATAATGATGACAATAAAGAAGTCAATGGTAATGATCACATATATAATTCTGATACAAATAATATATTTTACAATAATAAGTTTGTTTCTGTTCGGATAATGTCGATTAAAAAAACCGATCGATTTTTATTTGAAGGAAAATAATTACTAATATATAATCGCCCAATGGCGTAGGATGCGAAGTCTCCCAAAATTGTAAATTTATTCGAAATATCTAGAAATTTTTTAAAAGCAGTTAATACTTATATATAAGTATTAACTGCCATAATTATCCTAATTGTAAATAAGTCAATAACATATCCAGGCAATAGATATAGTGAATATCTCATGCATTCATTTTACATTGAAGAGTCAATTTAATAGAGATCATTAGCAATTCGTTCCCAAGGTCGTTCAATATACTTATTTCAGTAAATATGAATAACATCAATCAAACTTTGATTGATTAGATCATTATAATACTGATAACCGATATTTCAGGATTAAAATCATTTTCTGAAAAATATTAATTCTGGAATTAGTAAATTAGTCTGGACAGTAAGGAGAGAAGAATCTTGAGGAGTAATCAGGATCAGCTGATCAAGCCTCGTCGACTATATTTATCTTCGAATGGATTCTTTTGCTTTTTTCTAGTCTCGTGAACGGAAATCGTAGCCTATCAGTAAATTCGAAATCGCAGAGGTAACTTTCCTGCTTCACAGAAACGAACGACTAATTGCTCGTTACACGGACTATCTCGTCAATGTGCTCCTTGGAAAGTAAACGGATTTAACCGAGGATTCTGTGATCAGTACAAAGTACAAATTACCAACGCGATGCAACCGATTGGTAGAGCAACGGATTTGTAGATTAGAAGAGACTTTAAAATATCCCAAAATCAGGGATTAAAGTAACTAATTTACACAAACATTTTTTGTTCCAATTGTTAGGTTATTCTTGAAAAATGTAACCTTGGAAAATAGGCGTCGACAATGGGTTTTTCGAGAAAAACTTTTTTCCGGTACGCTTTTTTGCAAAAATAGTTATGTAACAAATTAAACTAGAGAATATTTCCTATAATTTTGGTCCTTATCATTTTTTTGATAAAAGCAACCCTTTTCGCGTACCAGCCCCGCAAAGTTACCACTGGTGTCGCCACATGGGCAAAATTACGTCAAAAATGAGTTTTTCGAACTTCTGGTTCATTATAAGGCAAAAATTGTTATATAACAAATTAAAATTTATCTTTCGATTAAATAGGGCAATTTATATCTACGGGTATACTGTGAAGCCTGCAATTGTTCACTCTTCACTACCCTTTATTCTCAATACTCTGATTTAAATCCACATCCTCAAAGGATTATAATATCTGGCTATGCGAAAGCGAGCTTCCGATAATTATTATCGATTCGTTAAACGTGCATACAAGTGCGGTAATTAGAGAAGATCGAAATACTGTGCTGTCAGTAGTAAAATGTAAAAGGCAGTCCTGTTTCCCCCATGATTTGATGTCTTTTGTAGGAGTTTATTGTACTCGCAGAGCAATCTAACCTGACCCCTTCCACCTAATCCATCCGTCCATTCGTAATGGCATCTACCAAGAGATTGACAGTTTAAAATATGTATAATGGATCGGCGTATGGCGAGTTTCCATACCACCCAGAGCAAGGGAGGAGGCCAGGGCGAGGATCACGACGCTTCTCTCTATGCTCGTCGATGCGACGAGCGGATTAAATTGGACGCCGTGAATTAATCGGCTTCTGTTTGAGTGAAATTGGGCGAGTGTTGTTAGGAAACGTGAGCATCAGACCCCAGTGCCATTGTCTGCCTGACCCCTAGACTCCATCCACTCGACCCAACTCCAGCCAACCCACTCTTAAATCACTGAACGCGTATACGTGAACCAATCGACGTCTATGGAAATATGTCATTCTGCATGTAATATTATCCCTGCATAGGAAATCGATTCATCAAATATCTACAAATTCAAACTGACTTTCAATAGTTTTGCTTCCTCATAGAGGAACCTTTTAATCCCTCCTCATAGAGGACGTAACGAATTACTACTGTAAGAAAAAGTCTTCGGGAATTTTCCCTAAGATGCTTGGGACGCCAATTTCAGCAAACTTTCTGGAATTTTCACAAACTAGTGTAAGAATTTTGATGTGGCCCTGGCCGGACCCAGATCGGGAAATTGTGTGCCCGATGGGAGGATTTCAAACGGGGGATGAAACACACGGCCCTACCAGGTCCAAGCCTAAAAACCCAACTTCCGGTCTCGCTTCCGGTCGGATCGTATGTTTCATCCCCGACTTGACCAGATTTGGAATTTTCTACACGGATCTTTATTGAAAAAAAATAATTATTAATATATAATCGCCCAATGGCGTAGGATGCAAAGTCCCCCAAACTTGTAAACTTATCCGAAATCTCTAGAAATTTTTCAAAGTCTTTTATTTCGACAGACTTCAGATTAAAACCAAGCAATTTCGGAATCTTTCGATCGACTTAGCGAACTGCTCGTTTCACAAGTCGATTCGAACCAAACTATGTACTAAAAAGACGATCAGTTTTGTGATTCTTCAAGGTTCCTCGGATCGATTGCTTGATATGCATCACTATTTTACAAGTTATTTGAAGTTTTCCTCTACTTTGTTGTTCGTCGTTTGCGTGACCGAAGAGATCGAAGATGAAACCAATGTTTATTCAATATACTATACGGGTGTATCGAGGGCATACATTTTTTTTTGTCAGATAATAGTTATATATATATATATATATATATATATATATATATATATATATATATATCACGATATAGCTGGTCGAGAGACTCAAGAGAGGGGACTTGGAGACAAGGTAATAACACATAACTCTGACAGATCAGATACGAATCGGTGTACGTTCACGACTCCTTTTCTCTCGAAGGTAGAAACCTTGATAGAAACCCTACAACAGCGATTATGTTCTTCAGGGTCGTATCGGATGATTATACTTACGACCTGTCATTTTCTTTCGTTCTAAGAAATTGTCCGTTGCGGCTTGTAATGGAAATGTCTAAGGATTTTTAGCCTCACTATTTTTTTTATCGATCGAAGAAGATGCTTGCTACTGTGAAGATATTTGTACTCGATAAGTGTAGTTACGTTGTATATTATCTTGTATTTATGATAAACGATTCTTATCAATTTCAATGGAAAACATTATTCTTAATAGAATTCATTATTCTTAGTACTCAAAATTCACAATTCAAATACACAGTGTATTTTCAATTAAAAGTCATAAATTTCTAAAATATTTTTCGTTGACATTCACATTTTCTTTGCTCGTTTCATTCGAGATCCAATGTGATTTCACATAATGGTAAAAACTGCTGACGGCATATTTGGTTTACAGAGCTATTTACATCCCTACATTTCGAACGTGAACAAGAACAACACAATTTGTAGCCAAATTCGATGAACCCTGAGGTCGAGGGCTGGAATTTTATGATTGCTGCTCAACCAATAACATATCCTTCCTCCCCCCCCGCCCTTCCTGTCATGGTGTCCCGTAAAAAACTACATACGTAGTTCCGTTTTTACGTCTCCTCTGGGCTTTTTCCACTGTTCTATATGGAATCATTACACACATCATAAAGCAGAACTACCGAGCTGATATTTTTAGGCGAATAATAAAAAATACTACCAATTTGCTTCGTGAAGAAAATACAATATTTTGATTTTTAGTTTTTTTATATTCTTATCATCAATGAGAAGGTATTGGTTTTATGTGAAAAATTACTCCTGCGAAATCCATTAAATGCCGATGTTTTGAAGACCACTGAGGAAGAAAAAATAATTCATTACCCAATCACTTTGGATAAAAATTCAAAAAGTTATAGCATTTTCAAAATTTTTTACAGCACTTTTCTTTAAGATTTAAAAATTCTATGGATGGCTATTTGTAGCACTTAGAAAGTTGAACAATTCATCCTTATGACTTTTATCGATTAGGAGAAAATTATCAAAGTTATAGAATTTACAAGATTAAAAAAAAAACAATTCAAAATGAAAATTTTAAACTACTTTAAAATAAATCAGAATTTTTAACCTTTAAAAAACACACTGGAATCGCATGTAAACCCCACGATAGTATTTTTTCAATTTTGTTGACATGCTAATTTTAACTTTTAACTATATACACTATACTATAATACTTTAAAAATTATAATTTCAAGAAGTTGGAAAAAATCAAGTTCCCTTGATATTACTTAAAATCGTATTTCTTAAAATTACATAAAATTACTCAAAATTTAATAAAATTTCGTTAAATTCTTAAAAATTTTCGAAAACCCAATATAATCTAACCAAATCTCTTATTCTGAAAATAAATAACCTTAAAATTACTGAATATCTCCTAAAAGATTTTAAAGTCGCTTAAAATTACTTAAAATCTCCCAAAATATCATCAAAACCCCATAAAATTATTTAAAATCCAATAAAATTTCGTGAAATATCTTAAAATTTTGGAAAAAACTATGAAATCTGATTGAGTCCCTTAAAATACCTAAAAGTCCGATGAAATTTCATAAAATCTCTTAAAATTTCCTAAAATTACTCAAAATCCAATGAAATCTTCTTAAAACTTTTAAAATTCGTGAAAATCCAATAAAACCTTTTGCCAAGAAGTTTGAAAAAAATTAAGTTCCCTTGAAATTACTTAAAATCCTACGAAATCTTATGAAATTCCTTTCAATTTCGCAAAATTAAACGATATTTCTTAAAATTACTTAAAATTACTCAAAATTTCGTGAAAGTTTGTTAAATTCTTAAAAATGTTTGAAAACTAAATATAATCTCACCAAATCCCTTTAATACGAATGAATCCGAATGAATCCGGTCAAACGAAACTCAATCCAAATGAATCCGGTCCATCCGAATCAATTCGAATGATTCCGAAAAATTCAGATAAATTTTGATTCATTCGGATTGACCTATAGACGTTTAAAAATAATAATTACGTTATGAAATTCAATTAGATCCTCTAGGTGAAAAATTGAGAACCACGCAAGGTTTCTGCTTACACGTAATACTGGTAGCTGGGCTCGTTAGGCTGTTAGAGGTTTGATGATGTGAAAGGGGGAGGAGAATTGCGAGTGTGAGTTAGCGGATTAATAACGCGTGGTACGAGGCTAATCAGCCGGCGTAGAGTTCACGGAACGGTTGGATCGTACGTGGTAGACACCGAGTGCCATGAACCCCCATAACAATATCATATTCACTCGTTGCAAGCCAACCCCCCTAAGTTATTAACCTCTAAGGTTACCACATTCACCCTCGACGACCCCGACATAAGCCACACTTAATTACCGGAAAACCTTAGCTTTGAGACTTTCATCATGTACAAGCGGCACTGAATTAAACAATCATACAGAAATGACAAAGAAATCAATATCAATATCAGAACTTCACCTGCCTAACTGAAAGTTTTCGAAAGTCAAATTTTATAAAGGATATAGTTCAAAAATCGAAAGAAATGTTAAATTATATTAAAGTTGTCTTTTTAAAATAGTTTTCAAAATTACTGGTTTAAGAATTCAGGAGCCTATTTAAGACCTGATTAGCTCCCCGTTAGTACCTAAATTAGGGCGCTGTCTAGCAAGCTTCATTTGTAAATAGGGCAAACCTATCAAGGCCCTAGTAAACCTTAAAAACTATAGTTTTTATGCAACTATAGTTGCATAAAAATATTTCATCTGGGTTTGATATATAAAATAACAAATAAACTCTACAAATTAAGGAACTGAAATTAGAAATAAAAATGCTACACTCATCTCGCGATCGAGAGAACTCCGATAGAGAGCACTTTTCACGCTTGACTGATTCTACGTCCCCCCCGAGCGTCCCTCGACAGCCAACACTAAGTGCCGGCGCTCGCGAAGTCAATGCCGTAGTGACGTCAGAGTGCTCGCTCGAGCTATTTTAATCCCATCCAATCGAAGTCACTCGTCCCCGAGCGGTGCTCTCAATCGCGAGATGAGTGTAATTACATATGTTTCAAAGAAAAGTATGCTGCTTCATTTGAAATACAATTTGTTTCCAATTTGTTCTGATTAAAAAGAAAATTGGTAAAATCCAACAAGCCAAATTTTCTCGAAAATCCGAAGTCCCAATAGTGAACTCAATTTTCCCGTATCTAGGTTCCTGCACCTATCAGCAAATTCACCGGAGAAAGCTGTTTACGGATAGAGTGTGAAAATCAGGTTCGCGCTCAGTGAAGTTTAAATTACAAAAGTTTTGATACGTCCCAGGGTTTCATTGCGAATCTCATATAAAAAGCAGCGCGAGGAGTTAGAAAATAAAAAAATGCGATCTAGAATAAAATCATGGTGTTTCTTGTTGGACGAGACATCTTTCGATTTTAGTCATTTGTTTACTAATTTTTTTGCTGTCGCTGCTAACTCTGAGGCTCGCTATTAAGTAAGATTTATTTGTAAAACAATTGTGATTAAAAAGAGACGTCGAAAATGGCTTGCTTTCAATTAAAGTGAGATTCGAATCGTACAAATAGATAATGGAGCCCTTGAAAGATTTATTCAGGAACGTTGTCAACGACCATCGATTTGCAATTCATACGTCGTCACACGCATGTTTATTACATTCATAAATATCGCTTCCCGGGATTGAAAACATATTTATCATCATATCATTGATTTCATAATGCTGCATCGAGTAGGCAGAAGAAAATTTAATCGCAAGATCACCCGGATTCATTATTACGTTCTGTGGTATCAATACGAGTCGATCGACTCGTCGCATAAATCGACACGCGGACATGATCGCATAAAGCATTCAACTTGTAAATGATAATTTATTGTCTATTATGACGTGGTTAGATTTTCATGATCGCCAGAATTTCCCGCAAGCGTGTTTTTTATTTCATGAAAAATAATTTCAATGTAGCAGTTTATTTCTCTTGACAGCCAACTCTGACTTACCGCACATTTTTTTAAGCCACGCCCCTTTACCCACAGGTGAGTGAAACAGCAATATTTTCGGGCGTCTTCGAACCTCTTCGGGCGTCTTCGGACCTCTTCGGAAGTCTTCGGACCTCTTCGAGTATCTTCGCATATACAGTTACTAAAAAGAGAGCCGTGGTGGGGGTGTGCGGTAGCTCAGTGTTCACTGACATTCGAAAATAGCATTTTTTGATCTTTAATACTATATTTTACTATCAGAAAAAATAAATCTTGAATAAGAAAAATAAAAAACTGAAACCTGACATTTATAGTGAATAATTGATTCTAGCAAATTGATTGGAAAGTGTATCAAAAGTATATTTTCTTTCAATGGAGAATGAACAGAGAATGAAATTGACCTTTTTCTGACAAAATGGAATTGGGAATATTGAAATCGAAATTACAAAAAACTTTTCCACATATTCGCAAAAATGGAACAAGGAACATACAATGAACCATTGATGATTCCTTGTAAGGAAAGTGTACGATAAGTCAGAGTCGACTATACTTTAACAGCTACAATTGGCTTTTACGTCAAGTTTATATTTAAGAAAATATAATTGATTGCTGTTTTTCAAAGTGCCACACTCTACCAATAACCATAAACAATGCAATTCCTGTAATTTACAACAGTTATTATTAAGCGAAGACGGCAAACTTTGAGTGGTTTCGATGAATCCGTGCGGCTCTGTAATTGAGTAACTATATATTACATTTGTCATCCAAGTATCGTAACAAGGCACCTGGCTGCGTAATATTATATAAGCATGAAAGATTATTAACATCCAATTTCAAAGCGATTCCTTCACCCCTTTAATTCTAATTCAAGTTCATAATATGCTAGCAACCACCCATTCCGTTGAAAAAGCGAAACCATATTACCGATTTCCCGATCTTTCACGACTCAGCGCTATTGCCATTTACAATTTACAACGAGTTCTCTATATACTCGCTGAATACCTTGATTATCGGCGGTGAAAGTAATAAACATAAGTCATACATGCACCAGTCATAAATAATCGATATTAATGTTGATACGTGGAAATTAGCATAACCATCGGCAGGCTACCGGTTACCGACTCTAGTCACCTAAAGGGGAGAAATAGGGAGAGGAAATAAAGAGAGGTAAAGTGGAAGAGAGAGGAGAGAGAAGGGAGAGGAGAAATCGTTTATATCAATTTCTTGCATCGATCCTCTGTACAGGTACACGTATGACTTTGTGTCTCCTTATATGGGTTCGCAAATCAATCGTTTATTGTAAACTCGTGAGAGGCCGATTCCTTTGATAATTTACGAATTTAAATAATCTTTCCGAGCTGGCGCGCATCATCCCGCTTTGACGATGTCAGCGTCGCGGTATTTCAGAATTTATTATACCATTATGTATTCAATAAGTACGCGCGGTATACATATATTAAGGAACACGTCTGCGGTATCGATGGATTGAAGTTCGTTTGCAGAATACTCCTTGTAATAAATGCCGCTTTTTGTCCATGGACGCTTTATGTCTCTACAACATATCAGAGATTAATTCTTCTATTTCTTCAGTGATGAAGACGCATCTCACGTGACAGTAGAATATGGTGAGGGAAATAATTGTGCCCTACTTTATAATTAAAATAATTATTTCAAGTACAGTCAACTCTGCCTAACCACATAATTTTTAAGCCACGTCCCCTTATGCACGAGTGAGTATGAGAGAGGAATAATTTCGGGCGTTTTCGAATCTCTTCGCACCTCTTCGGGCACTTCCGGACCTCTTCGGACATCTCCGGACCTCTTCGAGCATCTCCGGGCCTCTTCGGGCATCTCCGGAACTCTTCGAGTCTTATCGAGTGTGCAGTTACTAAAAAAAGACCCATGGTAGGGGGGTGTGCAATGATTCAAAGTATTCACATTATGTGCGCTTATACCTGATACAGAATTCTCTACAAGCGTAAATGTGGCTTCCGTGAATCATCCACTCGAAACTGTTTTAGACCTATCCACACTATTTGTACTTACTCTAAAGCCCAAATCTCGTTCCCGATTTCAATGGGTCGAGCTGTAGGACTGACCCTTGAATGTAATCAAACGAAATTACCAACCGGCGCTGGATCCAGTGCGTTTCGAGAATTCGCTATGCAGATTACTACGTACATTACCCATAAAATGTAGACCTATCTGTCCTCTACATGAAGAGAAATTGAAGACTCTAAACTGAAAATACTCTTATAAAAGAATATTATAATAATGAAATTGATAATCAAATCATTACAAATTTCTTTTTATGAGCTCTAAGTAATTAAAAAAATAAAACTGCACACTAGCTGAAATCGGTAAACTGACTAACCACACACTTTTAAAACCTTGCCTCCTTTGCGCGAATGAGAGAGCCAGTAATATTGTCGGGTGTCTTTGAACCTTTTCGGGCGTCTTCGGATCGCTTCGGACCTCTTCCAGTGTGCAATTACTAAAATAAGACTCGCGGTGGGGGGTGTGCAGTGACTCAAAGTGTTGACCGTGGAATAGTGATGCACATCGAGCTATTGAACCGTCAGGTATCACAAAACTGATCGTCAGATCGAAAAATTTCAAAATTGTTTGGTTTTAATCTGAAGTTTGTCGAAATAATAGATTTTATAATTGTAAACAATATTTAGGTTTAATTTTACAAATTTTTGAGATTAGAAAGATTGCGAGCCATTTTACGTGCTTTTAAAAAATTTCTAGAGATTTCGGATAAATTTACAAGTTTAGGGGACTTTGCATCCTACGCCATTGGGGGATTATATATTAATAATTACTTTCCTTCGAATAAAGATCCAGAAGAATATAAGAAGTCAATGAAATTAAAGAATTCCAAGAATAAAATATTTTACGGAAGAAGTAGTTAGAGAAAAGACAAAAGTAGAGTTGTTGGTCAGTTGAATGATTCAAACAGACTAAAAGAGAGAACAGATTCACTTAGTCTACCTTTGTTCCTTCCCCATAATTTCTTTCTGACTCTCTGCACTTTATCATCATCATTGTGAATTGTAAAATGCATCAAAATGCACTTAAGATCAAACTGGGTGTGCACTACATGCAGTCTGCATGAGGGCGTTGTAAGAGGGAAGTTAGTCCTTAATTTATTCGACCACTCCAACGACCGGTGGATTGATGCACCAGCAATGCAATTATTATCAACTTATTATTATATAATTGGCAGACAGCAGTTAATGAGGCCTCTTGAGACATCCCTGTTAAGCGAGATGCACTGAAGAATCAATTATTTATTTACCGCAGATTTAATTGACGGTAACTGGTCTGGGACTCTATATGCTTCTATCTTAATATACAATAAAAAATATCCAATATCCAATATACTTGACTTATAACTACATTCCTTTTCAGTCCTTTCACAAATTAGGAAATATCTATACAGCTTCTTTCCGAGATTAGGATAAGTTTCGTGAACAAAAATAAATTTTATCTTTAAAAAAAAACGCATTGAACAGAAAAACCTCGGCTGGACCTAAAGTAAGAGGCGAGGGAAAAAAAAAAGTTAAGTGCAATTATGTAGAAACGGCTACAAATATAGTTAGAGTCGCTAACGATTTTGTAACGCATATAAGCGGAGAATCTTGTCTCGTCTGTGGCGTGTGCTCTAGATCCATTTATGGTAAAAACTGTGGAACGCCCTTGTAGGCGATACATAATGTTCTTCGTCGAATACATATACTGTGGATACGAGACGAGTGCGAGAGATAGTATAGGTATCCACCTATTCGAGAAGAATCAATGTTGCTCATTGTGTGGACAAGTTCTTTTGACGAAAAAAATAAAAAATCTTAAAAAATTAATCGTCTTTCTACTTCAGAGAAATAAGCATTAAGAAAAGTAATTGACTGCACAAAAGGAGATAAGAAATACTGGTAGTAAGAAAGCACGACACGTTCGTGGCTATTCATTCAATTTAATTTATTCTTTACCTTGACGTTCCATAAACTTAACTTTCGAAATTTCATTTCAGATCAAACTTTATTCAAGTTTAGTAAAATTCTTAACTTACAATTCTTATTTGTGATTCTTTAATGAAAATTCTCACTCATAAAAAATAACCTTCAAGATGCTTAGTGAGACATTAAAGATAACGAACAAACTAGATTTATTCAGGTATTTATACTGGAATTATCTTTATTTAACTTAAAGATAAAACTGAATAAAACACGTGTTGTTTTGTACAAAAAATTTCTTTCCGATAGATAGTTGCATTCAAACAAGCAACGAAATTTTGAAGCTCCGAGAGTAAAGTGATTCAAACTTTTCAAAAAAAATAAATAAATAAAATGGATGCGCCTTTAGTGAATGTGAAGCAAGGCATTTTAAGAGGAACTGTGTCGGAAAACGTAGAAGGAGGACAATATTTTTCGTTCTTGGGAATTCCTTATGCGCGTCCACCTGTTGGAGAACTTAGGTTTCAGGTAAATTTGATTGTACCATATAATTGCAAATTTGATTGCAATATATAGTTGCAAATTTGATTGATACTTCATGATTACTACATGACTATTGAAGAAATTTGTTCACAAAGGACCCCCAGCCTCCATTGCCTTGGGAAGGAATTCGAGATGCACAGGAAGAGGAACAATTGCCAGTGCAATTTCAAAAAAGAACTGATATTGTTATTGGCAGTGAAGATTGTCTTTATCTCAATGTATATACCAATTCCTTATCAGGAAAGCGACCAGTAATTGCCGTAATCCCTGGTGGCAGATTTCGAATTTTGATTAGCACCAATAGTTACCAGGCTCCAGATTTCCTTCTTAAACATGACGTTGTCTTCGTCTCAATTCATTATAGGATCGGAATTACCGGCTTTTTAAATATGGAAATCGAAAGCTGCCCAGGAAATCAAGCTTTCAAAGACCAAATATTTGGCCTCCGGTGGATCCAAGAAAATATAGAAGCTTTTGGAGGTGATAAAGACAATGTGACCATTCTTGGTACATCTAGTGGCGGAAATAGTGTTCATTACCTGTCTACAAGTCCATTAGCAAATGGTATTAATTTTTTCATACTATTATCTATTTATAAGTTAAATTCATATTTATATTTATTTATTCAACTCATATTTATGAATTTCATTTATAAAGTACTTTACAGGTCTCGTCCACAAAGCAATTATCCAAAGTGGCATTGCGGACCATGCTATAGCTTATCGGGAGTCTAATAAAGACTATGGATTCAAAATAGCAGCTCTTTTAGGCAAAGAATCGTCAGATTCCGAAGAGATAGTTGAATTTTTTCGAACCCTTCCAGTAGAAGATATTATGCTGACATTCAAAAAGATTAAGGTTTGAATGAACATAATGATATGAAAACTTAAAGGCGAAGAGAACAATTGGTTTGTAATATTGTAATGACGTAATTGTATTGTCCTGATTTTGCAGATGAATTATTCGACATTGAAAGATTTCTTTACATTTGGACCTACTTGGGACAATAAAAGTGTAAATCCTTTTGCACCCAGACCAATCCCCGAAGCGATAAAAGAAGGAATTAATATTCCTTTGTTAATCGGATTTAATTCTCAGGAGGGTATGAGGTTTCTTCGAGGTTTGTGTTTTTACAATGAACTTGAAACTAACAAATTATACTATAAATTATTATACTGAAATTATTGGGAAATTGAAGTTTTCTTCTTTTCACAGACGACGACTGTATCACGCAATTGCACAATAATTTTGAAAATCATTTAGCTGAATACCTGGGTCCAGAAAGAAGCCATATTCTTAAAATTCCTGGATTTGTAAATGCAGTAAAAGAGTTTTATTTTAAAGACGAATCTGATAGTGTTAAGCAAGCACAGAATTTGGTAAATTATACTGGAGATCTACAGTATTACAATCCCATTCAAATGTGTATTGAGAGACAGATGCAGAAGCCGACAGCTACCTACGTATACTTTTTTTCATTCCAAGCTGCAAAGAGTATATTTTCGCAATTCTACCCACATGTAGATACTAGAGGTACCTAATTAGACGAATAAGCAGTATTATTATAATATTATTATTATTACAAGGGGAGCTTTGTCCCCCTGCGTGGTTCGCACGCCTACCCCCTATCAAAATTTTGTTGAATTCTATGATTTCTAATTTTGATATTATTATTTAATTTATTGATATTTTGCTAACTTCATTGAATGTATATATTTTATACTTTAATTGGCCTATTGGACAATTTCGAGGGGGTCACGTGATCGAGGGGGTCACGTGACCCTATGAGGCGATATATTCTAACCTAACCCTAAACCTTACCTAACCTAACCCTAACCTAACCCTAAACCTTACTTAACCTAACCCAACCACGGATTTCTAGATTCTAACCTAACTCTAAACCTTACCTAGCCTAACCCTAAACCTTATCTAACATAACACTAAACCTCACCTAACCTAACCCTAAGCCTTACCTAACCTAACCATAACCTAATCCTAAACCTTACCTAACCCTAACCTAACTCTAACTTAACCCGCTCTCCCTCGACCACGTGACATACGACCTTATTGACCTTATTTTAATTCATTTTAAAATAAAATTTTAAATTCTAAAGGATATGAACGGTGAAAGAATGAAAAAGAAAACGGAAAAAGGCATTGTTTTATGTATGAATGATAAACGTTTAGAGAAGAGAAGGGTAGAATAATACATAAATATGTCAGAGAAACGGATAAGTAAAACGAGAAAAATTCAACAAAGATTGAAAGTAAAATTACCTGACATAAATTATTCTGATTTTTGAGAAATGGCCTACAAATATCGGAACTGTTCGTTTTAATTTTGGTCCGTAGAATTTTGACGAAAAAGCTATTGTTATGATTTTCAAATTCAAAATTCTCTTTTCATAGATTATAATAAATATTTATTATAAAAGATTGGTTTTACAACAAATAATGTAAAGATTTAATTCGATGTTATAATAGTAGAATTTATTTTGCAAGTTTTAATGCTAAAGTAATTAAAATTCAACAAAAGCATTTTATAATTTAAAAATTCAAGGATAGGTTATTATTATATTATATTATAATTATTATTATATTATTATATTATTGCATTCGCTGAATCTGAATCCGAGGTCAGTTTGACTCCATCAAGTTAGTATCAAGGTCAATTGAAGGTCAAAACGCTTCAAAACATTGAAGCGGTGTGATCTACTACTTAAGGACGTTTTTGGGGTAGCTGAATTTAAATCAGGGGTCATTTTTACTGCATCATTTCGACATAAAGGTCAAATGAAGGTTAAATGAGAAAACCATTGAATCGGCGTGAACCACTACTTTAAGATGTTTTTAGATTCGCTGAATATGATTCCGGGGTTAGTTACACCGCATGAGGTCAAAATCAAGGTCATTCCAAGGTCATTTTCACCCCATCAGTTGATGGAGTGAAAATGATCCCATATTTATGAGCCTATACTTAATAACCCCCGGATTTATAGCAGCTTCACCATTCGACCTTGACCCTGACATAATGGGTTCAATCTGACCCCAGATTCGGATTCAGCGACCTCAAAAACGACTAAAAGAATTAATCGACGCCGATTCAATGGTTTTTTCTCATTTTGACCTTCAATTAACCTTGATCCTGACCTGATGGGGCCAAACTGACCCCAGGGCTATGTTGTATGGTAATTAATACTATTTAATCTATTATTATTAATTAGTATTAATTGATATTAATTACCGTATAATTACTTATTTTTAAATGATTTTATTTATTTTAATGATCTGAATTTCATTGAAATTGACTAAAGACCAATCACCAATCACTTGATCAGTGGATGGGTCAATAAGGGCGTATGTCATGTGTTATAGGGGGTTAAGCAGGGCGTATGTCACACGATCGGGGGGTCAATAAAGGCATATCAAGTGTTCGAGATGTAAAAAAGAGTGTATCTCAAGTGGGGGGGGAGATCTTTTTATAATATAGAGAAATAATTATTCTAAAATCTTACTAATATCCCATCATAAATTGTTTAATCCCTTAAAAAATACTTAAAATCAAGTTCAAAATATTAAAATTCCACTATATCCCAATAAATTTTGTAAACTCACTTGATATTCTTTAAAGTTACTTAAAGTCGCACAAAATATTATTAAATTATATATATAATATGCTATTTATAAATTATATATATATAATTAAATTATATATATAATTTTCTATTTATAAATCACTTAATCTATCTCTCTTAATTTAAATGAGTATATCTTTCAATAGGGCTTCCCGGCACGGCTCACATTGATGAATGGAATTTCATATATCGGATACTTCCAAGAGAATCGCACTATAATATAAAAAATTACCCCAAAGACTATTTAGTAATGCAGCGTATGACGAAAATGTGGACCCATTTTGCTAAATTTGGGTACGAATATAAATTTTACATTAAAATTTGTAATCCAATTATTTTTCATAAATTTTCATTCTTCCCAGGAACCCAACTCCGAATATCGATAATTTAATAACTGCTAAATGGGAGCCAATAACGCCTAATCGAAAACATTACATGGAAATCGACGATGAACTTAAACCAGGCGAAAATCCTAAAGCTGACTCTTGGAACTTCTGGAAGTCTTGGAATATCTACAATTAAGCCCAATTCGTGCGTTTTTGGAGAAATAAAAATAGTGATTGTTTAGATGTATTAAGCGTGAACCAATTATTATGTATTTTCTTATTTTTTGCCATATCAAAATAATTAAATCCTACCTTAAAAAAGTGATGTTACCAATATATCGAACACATTGTTGTCGAAAACCTGATTGGTTTAGAAACTGCGCGAATTGTGTAAATGTATCGAATTTGAAAACAATCTTCAGACTATTTTCATTTTTAAAAAGTTTATTAAGACAGAGAATACGAATCTTAAAAAATGTATTGAAATTTTAGAGATATTAAAGGATTTCACGGTATTTCAAGGAATTTTATGAAATTTATTCTAATTTTCAGAAATTTTAGGGGATTTTACCAGTTATTGGATTTTTTTTAGAATTTAAAGAAATTTAAAGAATCTGAAAATCTAATAAAAAGTTTTCACTGGATTTTCAGGTAATTGAAAGTATTTCACGAGATTTAATGGGATTTTAAACAATTTTAAATAATTTTATAATGAATTTACAAGGATTTACAAATTTATTGAGATTCCTAAAATTAGACTAGGAATTACAAATTTGTATATTTCAAAAATTAAAATATCTGAATTATTTTTTATACTTGTGAAATCCCTTAATTTTTCCAATCCCACATTTTTGGGAAGAATTTTAAGATTTTAAAGGATTATAAAGTAATTTTAAGGAATTTGAATATATATTTTGTGGAATTTTAAGTAATTTGAGAAACTTTTAGACATTTTACGAAATTTCATTGAAGTTTAAGGTATTTTAAGAGACTTAATGAGATTTAAAAGGGCTTTACGAAATTTATTGAGATTTTAGAAATATTAAGTGATTTCACGGTATTTCGAGGAATTTTATGAAATTTAAAAAAATTTTACGAAATTTGATGGAATTTTAAGTAATTTTCAGAGATTTTAGAATCGCTTCATATGATAGTAAGTTATTTTAATGACTTAAGGGATTTCAAGGGATTTACGAGATTTCATTGGATTTTCAGGAGTTTCAAGCGATTTCATGGGATTTTAATAATTTTGTGGGATTTGATGATATTTTGGGAGATTATAAGTAATTTTAAGCAATTATATTGGGATTTTCAAAAATTTTTAAGAATTTAACGAAATTCCATGGAATTTTGAGTAATTTTAAGAAATATCAATTGATTTTGCAAAATTTAAAGGAATTTCATGACATTTCATAGGATTTTTAATAATTGTAAGGGATTTCACGATATTTTATATGATATTTAGTAATTTTAAGGACTTTTATGATATTTTAAAGGATTATAAAGTAATTTCAAGGAATTTTACTATATATTTTGTGGAATTTTAAGTAATCTGAGAAAATTTTAGACATTTTACAAAACTGAATGGAATTTTAAGTAATTTTAAAAGCTTTTACAATTTTTCATAGGATATTAAGTTATTTTAACAACTTAAGGGATTTCAAGGGATTTACGAGATTTCATTGAATTTTCAGGAATTTCAAGGGATTTCATGGGATTTTAAGTAATTTTATGGGATTTGATGATATTTTAGGAGATTCTAAGTAATTTTAAGCAAAAAATATTTCATGAGATATTAAGTAATTTGATGAAGATTTATTTCCGGAAATTGTAAAGGATTTGGTGAGATTACATTGGATTTTCAAGAATTTTAAAGAATTTAACGAAATTTCATAGAATTTTGAGTAATTTTAAGAAATATCAATTGATTTTGCAAAATTTAAAGGAATTTCA